>JAQGAH010001287.1:0-15930 GCA_034696885.1 Lepidocyrtus paradoxus
GCCCATGTGGGAAAAGGCCTATGTGGGAAAATGACCCCGGGTGGGAAAAGGCCTATGTGGGAAAAGGCCTAGAACCCCTGCAATACATCCATAAACAAGTATATATGATACTTAAAATAAACTTAATAACAATATTATTAAACTACCTCCAGAAAAAATCATCCTGCAGGTGTATAATATCCAGTTTCTAAATATTCATATCACATAACATATAATTTATCTTCTAATAATATGACGACGGCTCGGGAAATGGAAAACAGAAGGGGAAAATCAAAACAAGGAAATAAAAAACAAGATGATAATGATGATACTGTGACATAATCTTTTTAAAAATAAAATGGAAAATAACACCTTGTTCCCCTTTTCATATTTGTTCATCCTATACCTAAACCATGTATCACATTTAAAGGTAACGATCATGATCCAGGAACAGAGTGTAATCTGTAACAACT
This sequence comes from Lepidocyrtus paradoxus, assembly GCA_034696885.1. Taxonomy (NCBI): domain Eukaryota; kingdom Metazoa; phylum Arthropoda; class Collembola; order Entomobryomorpha; family Entomobryidae; genus Lepidocyrtus; species Lepidocyrtus paradoxus. The sequence continues at coordinate 453 of JAQGAH010001287.1, forward strand.
TTCTCAGAAATACAAAAAAAAACATGTAGATACCTACATTATGATTATATAACTGTATCTAAATGTAGATTGGAGATAAGTTTTTGGAGTTATCAACATTGTCATCATCATCCCTCTTCTTAACCATCCTGTAAATATATAGTTTCCTTCCCGTTTCTCCTTGAGAGAATAACTCAGAATGAGAGTGGAGTCTACAGAGACGATACAAAATATTATTATTATGATTATGATCATCATCATCCTTCTCCCTACATATATCTCACTTTAGACCTTAACTGCCTTTTATACTGTTAACTCTTGTTTTTTCACTTGCTCCGTACGTGTCCTCTCCGATTTTTTCCCTTGAATCCATCTCCAAAGCAAAACAAGTAAAGAAAGATATATGACATTTTAGATCCTTTCCGATCTCCACATCCTTCTTGCACTTATATTTTCAAAGGGAAGAGCAGCTAGTTACATATTTTCCTTGAAGTTTTTGCATTTTATTCTGTTAAATTGGAGAGAGCTCTGGGAACGGCTTTTTTTCTTCCTCCAATTCTTTTTTTAAAACTAAACGATATATTACGATTGGAATAAGCAGGGCCAATCTCTCCCAAAATTGTTGTTACCCCTTTTCCTCCTCGTGCAAGTAAACAATGAGCAATATGTACATATATTTCAGCTCATTTTCTTTTACCAACATGAGAAAGTAAAATATATAATGGGAGTAACAATGTTTGACATTGGGAGAGGGAGGGAGGGCAGGGAATAAAGAAAATTCAAGAGACGCAAATAATAACGCATCTATATTCCATTATAGGATTGGATGAGTAGGAAGAAAGCAAGTTTCATCATCATCATCATCCATTTTTTTGTCTTCTTTCCTAGTTTTTTATCGTCTTTCTCCACCATAGTTGGAGATTAATAATAAGAAAGAAAGCATATACCTACCAAGGTTTATACTAGCTCACCATTACATTGAATGACACAAATCTCACTTTACTGACTATCGAGCACATTTTCCTTCAACCTTTCCAATACAAAACATATTTGAGTGGGAGGAACTATAATATAGATTTTCATGTTTAACGGAAATAAGCAGTTTTAAGGACCTTCATAATAAATATGTGATGATGATGACGATGTGGAGAAGGCTGTTCTGTTGATGAAGTCCCATTCACAGGGTTCATTCTATATTCAATTTTTACTTCTCTATTAGTTTGCTTAAGGTGAGGAGGATCGGATGAGAAGTCAAAGGGGGGGGAATAAAAAAAACTTTGGTTATATAAATGATTACAATGTTCTCTCTCACACTCTGTCTATATTTACCTTTTCCTACATGCATCATACGTTATCACCTATATGTGCAGTTGCCTAATATTATAAAGGATGAGTTGACATTTATAATAATCTGTCTCGTTTCTTCCTTCCCTTCCGACTTTTTTTTTCTCTGGCATTGCTTTTTACACAAGTTTATATTGTTAATGGACATTAACAATATAAAGGAGGAGCATTGCTCCTACGCTAATATTATTGGAGTTCCTAAATCGATTTACGTCTCTCTCCCAAACGCGTATGAACATATTAGGATGGACCACTTCTATTCAGTTAGCTTTTACTTCAGCTCTAGCTCTTCCTATATGGGTGTGAGTAAAGCAGTAATATGTTCATCTGACGTCATAAGGCTATTTGTTAAATTTTTTTTCACTGTTAAGCCATATTTCAATATAATCTGACGTGTAATCAAGATTATTTTGGAGCAAGCAACACTGCCATATTCATATAGCTAGCACTAGAATTGCTAGCAGTGTAGGTCTTCATCTCGTGCGAGAGAGAGAAAAGAGAATGAAGAAAGTAACTGGGAACATTTTGTGTAGGAAATGCTTTTGTGATGGGTTGATGGTGTTATACCACTAACTATATATATAACTTGGATCCTACCTATTTGTACGAATGTAAAATACGAATAGGCTGATCTTTCTTTCCAACTTGGCATATGACTCTACCTTAGTTAGTTCAGCTAACGAAGTGGAGGAGAATGAAATAATAATGATCTTGATAAAAAAATATTTAATGACGATTCCAAAGCATTGAAGAAAGAAATATTAGAATATTCAGGAAGTTATGAGACAAAAGAGTGGAAGCTATAATGGCATAATAAACGGGTGGATAACGAAATTGAAACTTTGCCTACAAATTTTAACAAAAAAAATCTGCATCAGAAATTAAGAATTATATGGGAATGAAAAAAAAATAAACTATAATTTGCTACAACGGGAAATCCTATTTGAGCTAACTAAAATTAAAAAGTTCTCTTGGCCCCAAATTCACACGACCTGAAAACCAATTCATCCACCAATTTGGTAATTTTGTCTTTGCACTTTATGTACCCCTTGTAGAAGAAATGCACGATGCATTATTACATTTTACATCATTTCTTATATGCAAGCGCAATGCAGAAGGAAGGAAGGAGATTCAGAAATCCCCCTTCCTATTTTTCCTTTCATTGCCATTTACTTTAAACATTTATTTGGAGGGTGTCTATTCTCCTTGTTACTGTACATGTGTTCAGCATACAGATATAAGTGGATATGGATTAGAACTTGTACTTATATAACAAAGTATGCAGTAACAGGAATTTTAGAGGGAGCAGCAGCAGCTTTGACAAGCTATTATTCATTTCAAAGATGACAATCAGAACAGTGGTGAAGAGAAAAAAATCAATCGTGTTATCTTTCAACATGATTAATTCCTTTTGCTTTTATTGCTTTCGTTTCAATTGTGACAGGCTCGTATTAATTTTATATAGATGGTTGGACGTGTTGTAGCAAGTGTTATCTTTTACTCTGCTCCTCTGTCTGGGACTGTTACTGCAGTGCTTGCAGTATTCTTTATGTTTATTGAATTGAATTGTTCGTTAACATATCTGCAGGATGCAGTTAGTCTTTGAGTTGGCAGCATCAGGATCAGACCGTTTTCAAAGGAAGGAGCAAGTCGAATTACGTTTTATTATTGCATTATGCGTATGCGTATATATGCCTTCTTCAAAAAGCCTGGCCAATTCTACTAAAATATATCCTTTTCTGCTGAATGGAATTCAATAGATTAGATAATGTGATTTTTCGGGGTAATGTATGATTTGGAAGAAGTGTCATTCTAATATAATTTAAAATTTATGATTTTTTTCTTTGAACCAAAGAATTAAAATGTTCCGTAATGGTCACCCCCTATATTGGTATACGTATTGGGGTGAAAATAGTAGGGTAGATGTTGTAAGGAAAATATTTCTAACTTTGCATTATATTAGCATGTCCATCATTGGAAACGTTAAAAAATTATTCACTTGCCTATCAACATGTCCCTCGTGAAACTTTTTTGATAAAATCTTCGGACGGTTTGGACACACCATTTTTGATTAATGATATATAAAATATTCATCAATGTTTACGTATAGCCATCCCCAGTGTGATTAAATTACTTATTATTACTATACGGCCAGCTATACTTATATTGGTCAAATGTGAGTAAACATGAAAAATTTAAAAAAGGGAAAAGTTATCAACATCAGGCTAAATTATAAAATTTCTCCAATCGTAATAGCTGATGACGATGACATATATGAATTGTATTCAAAACAAAACAATATTTTTCACTAGAACAGCTAACAAACTAATTAATAATTTAGCAAGAGCGATACTCGCACATGAAGAAGAATCTGAACCCTTAAAAAAACAAAAAAGTCAAATGATTATTGTTATCCTCACGTGGATCTTCAAAACAGTTTTACAATCTGCTATCATAAATCAAAAAAAAAATATGCCAGAGTCAATCCTTCAAAGAAGTTGGCTTCACTTCATCAGACAAAAACTTATCAATATGCATGCCTTGCCTGACACACATGCATACATGTATGTTCATTTCATTTCTCTCACATCTTCCTCCATAATACATTGGGAAACTCATTAAGCAATCATCCATCAGTTCATTTTGATGAACAACCAGCACTAATACATTAAAGGAACCCAACGGAACAAAAAATTATCGATGCTAATACTCCGGCAGAGGTAATGGCTGATGCCATCGGCAAAAGAAACAACGAAATTATTAATTACCAAGTCTGAAAAAACCACCTAGTGAGCTTGCGGATATTACATTCATAAATAAATTCTCTGGTGGTTGGTGGTAATGGCAGTGGTGGAGAGCTAACATATTAATATTTGCTGTGTATATGCTTATCTACGAACAATACACCGATACCAATATTACCACCCTCAGCTCCAGCTCTAAACCCAGCAATAAACCCCTTGAACTGTCCACTACTTGTGGTGGTGTGGGATTTTGCTTTGTGATGTGATATGACTCCCTAAAACTGTAGCATGTTTTTAGGAAATTCGTGTTCCATCCAATTTATATGAGGTTACCTTACAGTATTTTAATATATGGATATTTCCCAAATATTTTCTGAAACAACAGTTTCATCATGAAAGATTTACAGAGTTACCCTTACCACAAGGGTTTGAAAATCTTGTTCCCGATGAAAGTTATGAATTTGTAAATAAATCATAGCATAATATTCATCGACAATGTGTGAAGTGGGGAGTCACCTGGACAGAAAAAGTTTCATGCAGTCTGCGACTTTGTTGCACATTGCCCCGATAGATCTGTTTTAAATAAATTGCAATATTTTTCTTCAGAGAGGATTTAATTTGCATTTTATGATTTAGCTGTTAATTTAAACCTTTCAAATCGAAATTAACTATCGTTATAAAATGATTAAGACAACTCATCATTCATCGATGTTTGGCTACTGTGCATACTTTGATTTGTTAAAGGTACATGAGATCGAGATCCCGCACTGTTTGCTATTTCCACTGACCAACTACGACCATGCATGTATGTAATTCTGGCACCCTTTTTCTATTTTTCGCTGTAGTGGTTCCAGATCCATTCCTACCCTAACAGGGGAGATTAAAAGGAGAGAGGGAAAATGTCCAGACAATGTGGCTTGACCCATCCAGCACGAAATTATTAGAGACATGGCTAAATAAACACATTTGGGAGTTCACATCAGTGCTCCGTCTGTAATCAAATCACGTAATAATACTTTCATTCATGCAGTGTACTGTATGAACTAAGCTATATGTATTTTTAATACAGCCAACCAACTTGGAACAAAACCACATAATGTCATTTAATAGTAGTTCATACGTTTCCATTATTTTCCAATATTTACACAAGCTGATTAAATGCTCAAAATTTACACACATACACACGCACGTGCCAAAACAATAGCAAAACCTTCGTTTTTTCACATAGACAAAACATCTCTCGGTACATATTTCTGTTATGCGAAAGCCGTTATTCCATTCCACAGAACAGTAATGTAAAACAGGTAATGGGAGTAGTGGACGATATCCTTATGCTAACCAGTGACCACATTCTTTTTAACAGCAATAGAATTGGTGCTGGTTACTTTGCTACTTCCTAGTAATGTGTGAGTATTATTGAAAGTTGAAGTTTTTCACCCAAGCCAAAATCAACCCCATCCACATTTGCATAAATATAAGTTCATGTTCATGAACTCAATGCTTAAAAAGCAGTTGATTTAATAGGGCAACTAATATAATTTTTGTATTTACCGTATTAAATGCCTAACTTTATGCTGCATCGCTGTATGACTTATGATAATAAAATCCCAAATATCTACAAAGGGAAACATGCATGGAGAAAGTATGTAAGCTTTCACTTCTTTTCTCATCTTTCGTTTATGACAAAATAATGGGATATTTTGCATCGTTTTACCGTTAACTGCCGCTCTTATCTTTCCACATTAGTTCTAAGCACTTTTGTACTCGAATGTACTTTTACTACATACGTAAAAGTATGGATAACACAAAGATGATGCATTAGTATTATGAAAATTTTTATGTTATACATTGGTCAACCGGTCAGTTTAATGTAGTACGTTACTTTGGCCAATCTGATACTCTGTATAATGTTATACTTACTTAAACTAAAAGTTATTGATAATTTATATGCATGCATCAATTTTCAATAAAGCTAATAAAATTGTTTGTGCGTTAATGTACAAATGTACTTTTTCATTTTACAAAATAACGCTATTGCCTTTTCTATGATTCTGACAGAAATGGAGAAAGTGAGAGATAAATAAAAGATTTTGATACTTATGCCTCTAAACTGCATTTCCCCACGAAATGCATTTAACAAGGGACTTTAAACACTGAAGCACTCCTTATTTAATGAACTGCTTTCTCATACAGCCCAATGGGCTTGTTTTTACTTTTCTCAAAAATCTTATAGTATGCAGATTTCAGGAAGGAGTATTACAAGGTTTTGAAGGATTCCCTTCCAAAAATTTAACCATGTGGACTTCTCAGTGCTAAACAGTGTTATGAAAGTCGGTCTTAACGTAAACTGTGTTAGCCTAATGTGAATAAAATGCGGAAAGAACTCGGAACGCGCTACGACCCAGAACATGGTCATAGCTTCGATAGTAGTTAAAGCAACTTTCCTAACTGCATGAGTCAAGCTAACTTAAGCACAGCCCGTAATGCCATCAACACGTAACAACAAGATAATTAGTTTTCATCATCAACTCCTCTCCCCTGTGGGCAATCCTTGCATTAATGGTGGTTAATTGCCCAACATTGGCCTATAAGTTGTTAGGTATAGCTTTAGGTTTAAATTTCCTTTTCGGCCAGTTAAATTTGTCTGTTGGCTGGCAGAAATCTGGGCATTATGGTGCATTATTATGTTAGGCATTGCATTATTTGGACCATATCAGATTGCAAGCCTGTTTTATCGGATGGGTTATTAGAGGTTCTTGTAAATATGTGAACTCAGCTAATCTACTGGGATTATAGTCGGAATAATAAGTCATGTTTATTTTACTTGGAAGATGCATTTTGACATTACGGCATTGATGACGTTACACGCTGTTTGAATTAATATTTTGATTTTAAAATGTTCTATTTAAGTAGTAGATAAGCATTACATTTAATCTTTGCACACTGATGAATAAGAATTCTTTTACTTAAACGTAAATTTTATGGCTACCCGTACAAAGCATTTGATAAGCTACTACTTAATTCCCATATATCTCATATGATGTATGATAACATAACCCTTTTCTGGAAGAAAGTATACTTCTGATTTAAATTTTCAATGAAAATCAAACAAGATCATCATTCCAAAGCTTTATACCAAACGTGACAAGGATGTCGGTGTAGGAACAGGAACCTTGATATCCGCATATTATATAAACTCAAATAGTGGAGTTGCCTAAAGAAGTCGAATCATTCCATGTCCTCCTATAATTTTGTAATAATTCCATGTGTTAATAGCCTTACATTAAAGTACATTTAGGTACCAATACCTATGAACAGAAAGACAATGTGGAAAACGTTAAACCAAAATATGGCTACATACATGTTTCTTATACCGTCCTCCCACAGTAATCGATAATGGGATGATGAGAATGTAAACTGATCCATGTGAAAATCGCTTTACTATTAAGCGTCCATTAATTTCGCCAAAGCCACAAATTTTAATTATTTTAGCCACTCTACTTCCCCTTTCCCTGAAAAGTAATTGTCTAGTCTAGCTCGTGGATAGAGGAGAGAAACCCTTTTACTAACTGATTATATGAGCAAACACACCAGAAAAATCATATTCTACATAAAAGCAATAATAGCATTATATACATGAATATGTTTATGATATTACATGCCTGAAATTCCTTCTCATTCTCCACAAATTATACATCCTTCTAATAAGTAAATAGACTATATGCAATCTCCTTATGTATATGTAATAGAAATAATAATGACGCAATTTATCACATACTCCTGCTTACATACTCCATATCACAAAAAATATGACTGAAAATAAGCGCGTTCAAATAGAAAGGCAAACACGAGTATTTCTTCGCTACTAATCACTATCCCTTCCACAAATTAATAAAATCGTTCCAACTGTATTAATCCTTTTGTAATTGATCTGACACAAAATATTCTTGGAGAGTTATTTTGACTCACTCAAAATCAAAGAAAAGCTTGACAATGATATGGTTGGATAGTGTCTGATAGTAAGTACATGTCCTGTTTTTACATGGCAAGAATGATTAAAGCCATCATCACGGACACGATTCTCAAAATGATACATTAGCAAATATGAAGGGATCCAATCTGATTTCAGTTTATTCCAAGGTGTTATGGATCAATTTCATCCAATTTGCAACCCCATTTATGTGAAAACCGTAAACCCTTTAAGCTACACTTGAATTACTAGAACAGAAAGTGACATGAAACGGCTTGCTCAGCGTCTAGCAATCACATCCGTTATGAATCCGTCAGACAAGGCTCAATCAAAACCAGCAAGTGTCTTTCACATGATGACATAAACTAATCTAGCCATAATCCACTAATGACGAAACATTTTCAAACCTATTCTATTACCTGTATATTTCTGAGTTAACTACAAATTGCAAAACTAATTCCATTTCAACGAGATCCAATAACATATAGTCTACCAGTTTTAATAAAAATTCAGTCGCCAGTAATTTCCTCCCAACAGCCAGAGTAACGAGTGTGCGATAATTTGCGACAAAAATCACTCCGACTAGAATGGCTATTGAGCAAATTGCTCTTATCATCTTTGTTATACAATGTTCTGACAAATCTGTACATTGCCCCAGAAAAGCCATTACCCATTCCATCTTTACAAATATCCCATATGATATTGTACAATAGTCAATTTATAAAAATTGAAAGTTTTTTTTTCTTCTCCCTTTCCACTTCATAAACATCACATATATAACACGGAAAATTACATGTATGATTCATGTCCAAAAAATGATATTGCTCTCATGTGATCTCTTCCTTGAGAAAGAAACAATGCGACCATAAATTCCCTCTGTTGAACTGCACTAAATTACATATCATACCACATATTGGATAAGTTAATTCAAGCTACAATAAATGACAAAAAAACGAAAGGATTCATATAAAAAAAAGTTGAAAACCACAAAAAAAGTTTTTTTTTCTTCTTCCAAAACTGAACTAAGGTAAGTAAAAGGATTCTCAACTGATGCTATTCAATTCACTGCCCTACTTTTTCGTATTAAGCAAGTTAGGCATGATGCATGCATGCATGCCTAATAGCATTATTCGAGATACGCTAGACTTACACCACACACCAACTATCTTTCTGATATAGGTGTAATCGTATAATCATCTCGTGAGGTTTTACTTTTTGTGCTTCCGTTAGAAAAAAAATCAATTACTTACAGGAGGAGAGCGTTCTGTTAAAAGGGCTCGGCTCAATGTCTCTCTGTTTATGTGGACTATTGTACAAGAGGGAAAATCAATCAACTGTGAGAATAATGACATGTATTGTATATGACGTGTGAGCCCTGTCAGAATTTCCTTATTATGCATTCTGAGCATATTAAAATTATTATAAATTAAAAAAACTTTGACTTTATATCAAACACAGTCGATATAGGTATATGAGTTATGTTTGGGGAGAGCAAACTATAGTATGGAAAAAATAATAGTGCTAGATAAAAGAAAGAGATGAGACGTGCTTTTAAATTCGCCCTTCTTAGAATAATAATTATCATTGTGATGCAAATCAGGTAATGTATGCAATGTCCGTATCTGATCATATCTCTGATAAATGGAGAAGTGATTGGAATTTAGTTTCATCTCTAATGATAAATGGAAGGGGGATGCTAAAGAAAACAGATGAAGTCTCAAGGACCACCTAGACCAAAAAAGTTTTCATGTTACGGCTTAAAAAAGGCAGGGAGTTCAGTGTATGGGGTTTCGACTCTCCTTACTTACAGAATTGATGTCTGTAATCATAATCAAAGAGAATGCACTAGTTAATATTTAGCGCTGATAAAAACACTATTTTTATCATGCCACCAAGGAGTAATCACAGGTTGGAGTTAATCATTTGGAAAATCATGTTAGTTGGAGGAGGAGGAAGTGGCATTTAATTTCAAGAACATTTACCTAGATTTTGTCAATCAAAGTATTGGATATAGTCAAGTTTGTAATTTTTGATATAACCAAATCGATCATATAATATTCAGTTTATCGCATTTGAAGCGTATCGAACGATAAAATATAATAAATTGAAATATATGCGAAAATCGAGGATGCAAATAATGAAGGAGAAACTTTCCACCACCACGCCAATAAAAATGGGATTTTACCATTGAATTAAATTTTAAATTGGAACTGATCACTTCCCTCAAAACATTATAAAATGTCTTTTTTTCGCAAAACCCCCCTTTTAAATAATTTTCTTTGAAAAAGGAATGACATTTATTTATCATTTAAAGAAGTGAAAAGACTTTAAATGATTAAATATGAAAATGGCAGCATAATTGCATATTTCCTCTTCATTCATTCATTCGTTTCACGTTAAATATGAAAAACGATATTGGGAAAAATACATCGCATAAATCTTATTTATGAGCTGGCTCTCCCTCTCATCACCATCCGAGAGAGAGTGAACTACTGAAGAAGATGAAATGCAATAAAAAAGGATGTACAAAAGCAACCACATGAGTATAGCAGGCTCCTCTAATATATGCTGTGCCATTCTTTCCCTTCTCTAAATAATCCCATATATTTCTCCATTATTATTTGCCAACACATCATTGTCATCATTAACATTGTTGCAATGCAGAGCAGAGAAATTACGTACAGCCAGGGATGGCGATAGTGATGATATTGGTGGATGCAGATTGCTTGGAATTAGGAAATACAAAGTTCACATTATAATAAGCTTGAGTTTGTATAATATCATGATGATGATTATGGCAATGCCACCAAAGGAGCTTGCAATAGGTAACAGCAGTAGTCAGCAGCGACAATACATCCGATTGCGCTATATAAAGGTATGTAGCTCATATAGGGAAAATTGAGAACAATGAGAAGGAAAATGATCCCTACAATATGTAATTCACGTCAGAGTAGAATGTACCACACACCAACCAGCAACTCTCTCCACTGCACCACCACACAATGCAGTATCCAAAAGCAATGCTCTTTTTTAGTTACAGCCAAACTGAACAACAAAATAACAATACAAATATTCCACTGCTCAATAATATTCAATAGGTTCGAGCTGGGTGGGCAGGCAATTACAAGAGCATTCTCTCCTTCCTCTCTCATCTCTCTCCCTGTCTTCGGCTTTTATAACTATAATCATCATCAGCAGCAGGGAGAGTAGGAAGCCAAACTTGTATTAGGAACAATGTTGATGATGGGATGGGATGATCTAGAAAGAGTCATCAACATGAATGGGCTTCCTTCAAAGGATGTATGATCAGTTTTTCTTTATTGGTTTAAAAAAATATATCGGAACGATTTTCCACAAAAAAAATCTTTTCTAAACTGTTTTTATTCCTGATCCTAAAAGCTCTTTTAATTTATGGGTTTGCATAAATACCTTCAAAAAACCTCTGAGAGAATACATTTATTACGCTAAATGAGTGGATATTAGTCGCATTCCCTTAAATGAAGAAAGTAATTTACACCTCCTTCCAAAAATGAAGAATAATGATAATCACAGAAGAGAAAAATGCTCTTTCGGAAAAATTTTCCTTGGCTAAATGATAACTTGTTTTTAATTTCCTCACTTCAGCTCTTGTGGTAGCAGAAACCACACAAAGATTTGAAGCCACAACACACACTTCTTGGGAATGATATATGCAGCCACTTTAAAGCCAAAACACAGCACTACAAATGAAATAATTAGTGATATGACTTCTCATATATCATCCCAAATGAAAAGGATTCTTCTCATTTGTCCCCATTAGCTTCCGGTAAACAAGGTTCATAAATCACGATTAGTAAATATAGTGCTCCTTCATATTCAATATAACTTGCAGCAACTTTGAATAGCAAACTAGCCTTTCCACTGTACAAAATAGAAAATTTTGATAATGCACCTAATAACATCTCCTTAGCAGGTAGTATACCCATAACACACACAAATTGTGTATCTTTGTAGGTACCTAACAGTCTTGCTGTGCAGAACAAGCGCTGCTCCTTTCTTAATAACAAAACAGGTTTTCATTTCAAACGGATAAAAAGAGGAGAAAACAGAAAGGAGCAAAAAACAAGAAAGTGGCAAGAGAAAACTGAAACTTTGCTCTGACTTAAATGAATGCGTTCATTCATGTAAATGCTTATACCCACCACCTTATACATTACAAATATCTCCGGTTCTGCGGTGGCAGTAAAAGTGGCGGTGGTGGTGTGAGCAAAGTACTTATATTACAATGTAATAGGTAGATAACATGCAAAAGAGTATAATGCATTCCTTCTCCACTTCCTCCCTAGGTTTGCAACTTGTTCTTAATGTAATATTATTCACATAAATAAGCCAAGTCGAAAAAAAAGCAAAAATAAGAAGAACTGAAAAAAATACATCTTCCTAATGTCTACCATGTACAATAATATTCTTTTATCATATCAAGTTCCTCAGTTCTTCGTTTTCATGAAGGGAAACTCTCTGTTGCTCCCTTTCTCCTCTTCCACTTTTTTCCCCTTTCTTTCTCCCTCTCCTTGTTCCTTTTAGCTTTTTCCCTACTTACTTTAGTTACTTACTCATTCAACATTTTTTTCTCATCCTACCTACTCATCCAAATAAGTAAAAAAACGTAATATATAACAACATCTATATACATAAGTAGATGATACATAAGTAAAGCATTTTGGAATCGGAGAAAGAACAAGAAAGGAATAAAAAGCATCCTTAAATTCGATCGATTCTTTCTAGAAACAATTTACATAAGAAATTCCCTCTCTCTTATTCCATCTATCTTATTTCCTCTCTTTTTTAAAGCTTTTGCAATACAAAAGATCGATTTTAGTCCAGCTTTTTTTAGAGAGAGAAAAATACTAAGAGGAAAACTGGAGCTTTAAGTAGGCATTATTATTACTTACTACTTGAGCTAAACCAATATCAATACCTTTGGTGGTGGTGGTGCTGTGTTCTGTGTTCCATCCCTTCATCAACATCCCAAAAAAATAATGCATCCCCCACGAAAAAAAAACTTTTCTTTTTATACAAATATGTCCCCTTCCTACTTTTACCTAAAACTACAAAGTAATCTAATGTTTCCCACTCCTACCTATACGTTCCTTTCTGTTTGTCTAAGAAGTGCGTGTGTTGTGCGGTGTGAGTGATCAAAACTCTATTCATCCTCTACTTTTCCCTCTCTCATTCATCCCTCAGACATACCTACACTTTCTTTTCTTTCAAATATACGTCTATAACTAACTAGTATAGTTGAACCACCAATATATGTACATTAGAATTTTTCTCATTTTAGCCGACTCCAGAAAAAAAGCAATAATAAACGGGCCTCTCTCTTTATACAATGAAAGCAAAAAGAGAAACGGAACGGAAATGGTAATAACTTTTTCTTCAGCTGAAAAATATCATTCTGAGGCAAGTTCCATTCTAATATTGTGCAACCTTACATAGTAATACGTTGTGGAAATGCAAATGCATATGGAAAGAACAACTTTAACAATCCCTCTCATTTGTTCCCACTACTGCACAAAACTACTGTTCATATCTTTACTGTCATTCCTCTTTTCTCCCTTTCAGACAAAGCTGGAAGAAGCCAAGTGCACAGACACGAGAGCTCCTAACACCACCACCGTCACATCTATGTCATCACCATCAGCACCTTTCCTTTTTATGAACAAAAATAACACAAGTCAGATAAAAACGCTCATTTTGCTCATTTCTGTCACAGGCCACGTCACCAACAAGGCAAAAAAAAACTTCCTCAGACTTGATTCATAGGTAACCCTCCGCCTGCCACTAATAAAAAGCCCGTAAAACCATGAAAGAAATGAGGAAAGCCCAAGTGTAATGTATTCTAAACAGGAGTAATTTATCGTCAACAACATACGATATATGTAAACTACAACGAGAACCTTTTCTCCTAGATAATATTTTCCAACAAAGAAAATTACTCAGATACTGATTTCCCCCGTCAGTATGCAAATAACTGTGATATATCCCTTCTCCTTAAGAACTTCCAATTATGGTAACTACATTAGAAAATTTAATTACTTGGTTATACCCCACAAGCCTCACACTTTAATTTACCACTAATGCATGCTAATTTTTCCACAGCGTGACAAAAAAAAGTGTGAAATTAGAGTCGACAAAAAAACTAAAGCGTTATTAAGGTTCCTTTGAGCTTCGGCCTAATACTTCCTCTCCCTTTGTTTGTAGCTGTCTCCAATTTATGTGTACTCAAATCATTCATTCTCCATCTCAACTATCGCTGTGTTTTTATTTAGGTATGGCATAGAAGAAAGGTTCTTTTTACTGAATACCGATAAAGCAAAAGCTAATCATTTAAATTTTCAGTTCAAAGTCAGAGGAAAAAGCACGCACAACGCATAGGTATAGGCAGCGGCACATTTTCCTTTGCATTCTATGCAACTGGATTTGGGGGGACGATGAAGTTTATAAAACAGCAATAAACATTTTCTATTAAACGCCTTAATGCGGTGAGTGTTAAGAGCAGTTGTATTTAAAACTCGAGACAAAAAACTCATTCCGATTTCCTCTATGGTCATTAACTTTTCAAAATGGTTGTTTGAAATAAGTATTACACACACATGTGCATTAATAAGGAATACAAATTGACTTTACGCACAGGCGGACGTATGCTGAGTGCCACACACCGACTTTCATCCTCCTCAGAAACTGTTGTGTTAATACAGTAATGAACTTAAATAGTTAGCGCGTCATTCCAAAAAGCAATTGATGACGGGGGAAAATGCTAATTAAATGCTGCAAAGAACAGTTAAGTATTTGTTATTGGATTTATGAGCATAGAGAAATTTTTCTTCTTTGGGATTTGTGGTCACCTTCCTATATGGCTATAGTTTCATTCATTCAGGGCTAAGGAAAAGCCAGAAAGCACGAGATTTATGGATGGCCGTAGAAAATATAAATACGCTCTATTCTTAGCACATATTTCATCAATGTCACTTTAAATTCAAGCAAGACTAAGCTGTATTTACATATGTATGATCAAGCTTAAGTGTGACATTCTACAAGTCTGTTGGTTTTCTTGCTAGTAATAACTTGATGTTAAGAGGTTGATTGAGCAGATGATATTTAATTGCATTTAAGAAATTTCTATTTTTTATGGTGAACTCGCTAGGAATCCGTGTCATTGAATGAAGTCACCCGATACAAGAAAAAATCTACCAATCATCCTTAATTGAAATATATTTTTTACCATTCATGAAAGTTTTAACGATATGGCTGTGCTCATTGCCTCTATTCATTTGGACTCTTCAAGTTTGAAATTCACACCTGGAAATTAACTCTTTTATCTTATCTTATCTCTCTTTTAAATGATTCAGGTTGGAATATGACAGGGCCAGGTGCAAGGAACTATATGTATGAGGCAGTGCCC
>JAQGAH010001288.1:0-15930 GCA_034696885.1 Lepidocyrtus paradoxus
GACACCGGAAACGAAGCTGACGGTGAACCACCTTCACACACCTATGTTACACGGAGTGGACGGAACGTAAAGGCACCTGATGATTATATACGCGCCACCCATACCCCACAATTGTTTTGATTCCCTTAGATTAACAATTGTGGGGTGTGGGTGGCGCGTAATAATTATTTTTTAGAAACTTGAAGATACATAAAAACTGTTTAGAAGTATATTGCGTTTTCTTATTCGTTGACAATAAAACATTTTAAATTAACCTGACATCTATGCTTCGATAAAAACATGCAAGTATTGCATTTACAAATATTTAGTTTTATTTTTGCTTGAATGTTTTTGCAAAAAGTTTTCACAAGATTATCATTAAATCTATGATCATGATTAGACAAGTTGGACAAAATCGTTTCATATTTTATTGCATTACCACGGTTATACAGAAAATAAATGCAATACATTCCACAGGTATTAGAATAATTATCTTGATACTGTAAATTATTATAACGTATTTTTCCTCCATGTCGTCTTAAAAACACAAAGAGTTCTTTGTTATACCTCCTAAAATCCACACCAAAACTGTCAAAAATTTCAATATATTTTTGTGTCTTAGATTTTAAAATAGCAAACCAATGCTCTCCTGAATTAGATCTAGTATCTGTATTTATGATTAAACAGAATTGTTCATCAAGAATAAATTCTAATTGGTCAATAGCACATACATATGTATGAATCTGAGGCAAACAAATTTTCATTTTCTTCTGTAGCTCTAAAGTATTCATTATGTAATAGTTGCTTGGCGGAACTTATCTATTGAAAGTATACCTTGACACTCTGAATATACTAAGCATGTAACAGCTTCGCTTAAACCTGATGCAAATTTTAACTCTATTCTTACTGATCCTGTGCTTTCTAAAACCATAGACGATTCAGATGAATATAGACGATTCAAATCAAATGAAAATAAAACATTTCCTAAAGGATAATCTTCTCTAGATATAATCAACCCTTCGTTCTCTGCAGTCAAACCAAGACTAGAGAGCATGACATAGTAAGGAAGTAAATGTTGTTGTTTTGAAAAATCTAATGTCATTGGTCTAATTGGAATGGGAATGTTGTTTACTGTTAATCCTATATAATTTGTATTAAAATGCTGCAATTTAAAAGGGTTAGATGTATAATCACCGTTAAAAGATGAGTTACTGACTAATGCGATTATAATTCTAGAAGGAATATTTCCTAAAAAAACATTTTCTTCGATAAACGTTTGATTACCTTTGGGAATTGTAAACTGCTTAACATCTGAGATGATTTGGGGGTAATGCGCAGAAAGCCCATTTTGGAGAGATTTTTGATGGGATAATGTTATACTGGGATACAAAACCTGCTTTCGAACAAAAAATGATGCTTCTAGAATTTTAATTTTAGGATTTATTGGAGGATCACCGACTTTTTTGATTGGTGAAAGAAGAGCAAACGCATCACTGCTTCTCGTAAGTGATATCGTAATATTTGTATCATTTAATACATAACGCGACTGTCCAGCTAAATCGAGTTTAAGTTTCCCACATAGTTCAACTGCATTTGACATAGAAATATAACTTTTTCGCTTTTTATAACCATGGTTGGAATCATGTAATGCTCCGCCATCTGTGTCTTTGTAAAATAATCCGCATTCTCCTGCTGAACTCATGCTATCACTACCATTTGAAAGAAGAGTTTCTAGGTATGCTTTATACGCATAACAATTGTTTGTTGATGAAATTAGTACATTTCCAATGTAAACATCACATTGCTGAAACAATGAATGAAGTAGATTATTAGACGTACTTACATCATCAGCTGCATCTAGATTTGTCCCATCGCCTTTCACAACTTTAACACGCATGTATAGAAAGCTATCTGACATGTCCAAATACTGATTTGAATTTCCTGTAATTCGGAACTCAAGCTTTGCGTCAGAGTCTTGAACATTTACAAGCGGTTTATGCTCAACATAGAAACTGGATTCAACGGAAGTATCTGTGGATGGAACACTAAAAAGATCAGTTTCTCCCCGAATTGATGGAGTTGATAGTGAGTTAATCAATGCCATTATGAAAATATATCACGTTTGGATAATATTTTGGTCTTTATCTTTTTTTTGGAGATTGATTTTTTCTTTTTATTTGGAGGTTTCTTAAGTTTGATTTTTGTAGATGCTATCGCTTTTGCAGCTAAGGCTCTACTACCAACTCTACGTCTGACTCTTCCACCTTTTAAGTTTTCTAGCATATCGTGGCTAACGTTTTGTACTAAACCTATTGCGTTATTTTTTAATGATGCTCGAACGTTTTTTCCGCTTGTTATATCTCTATATACTCCAACGACAGCTTTCTTTGCATTTGGAAGTATATATCGTTGCACTAAAGGTATTGAATAACGCGCTATCACATTTCCTAATCCAGCTCCTCTTTGCCTGCTATACGTTTGATTTTTATAGTTTGACGGTGAAAGTGCTGTATGATACTTATCAAGATCAAAAATATGGATTGACTTCATGATGCTGTTGTTGCTTACTCTACAGTTAAAACTGAACTGTGAAGATAAAAAGAGTACTCCGGAACTTATAATTATGGAAAAAAACTCAATTCTGACAACTTATTATACTCCGAAATCTAGCGGAAGCTTTGGAGGAGTAAATCGAATACGCAAGTTACATCCAAAACTTACAAACAAGGAGATTTTAAGGACACTACAAACATCTTCAACATATACTAAGCACAAATCAAGCAAAACTACGTTCAAAAGAAGGAAGGTAAATGTACATACCTCTAATTATTTGTGGCAAGCTGATTTGATAGTATTACCAAAGCTATCAAAATACAATAAAAATTTCCAATACATTTTAACATGTATAGATGTGTTCACAAAGAAAGCATTTGCAAGAGCAATTAAAAAAAAGACTGGTCAACAAGTTGCAGATGCTTTTAATAATATTCTAATGACTGCGGGCTCAAAGCCAAAATTTTTGCAAACAGATAAAGGGCTTGAATTTGAAAATTTGATTTTCAAGAAACTGATGTTAGAAAATGAAATACAGCTTTTCTCAGTACATTCAGACAAAAAAGCATGTGTAGTTGAGCGTTTCAATAGAACGCTGATGATGCGATTGCAAAAGTACTTTGATTTTAAGAATACGCATAAATATATTGATGTATTAGAGGATATAGTAGAGTCTTATAATAATTCTGCACACAGAACTACTGGTTGTATGCCAAATCAAATTAACAAATACAATGAAATGGATGTTTGGTTAAAAACAAATAAAGATTTATATACAAAGACTTATAAGATACCCAACAACATACATGCGGGTGATTATGTACGGCTTAAAGAACCTAAAAAAACGTTTCAGAAAGGTTATGACCAATCATTTTCGTCAAACATATATAAAGTATCTGAAGTTTTACATTCCAAACCAGTGACATTTAAGCTGCTCGATCAAGACGGTGATTCGCTTTTAGGTATTTTTTATCCAAGTGAGATATCTAAAGTTAATCTTTAATTATTGTGATGGAGTATTTTGTTCCTATATCGTCTATAGACTCTATCAATCAAACACACCCTTCCTCATTTCAAGTATGTTTACCACAACGAATAACATTGCAAAGTGAATATGAAATAGCATTACTAGAAGTCAGTTTACCTAGCGACCTTTTTACAATAGTTACTGAAAAAGATGCTGAAATTCTGGTAAAGAACGACGATAGTTATAATGAAATAAAATTAACATTACCACGAAAGCACTACTTTGGAATACAAGATTTCATTGATGAAATAAATGCTCACGTCTCTGATTACTCCAGTACAATCGAGCTAAGTATTCAGCAAGATGGTGTAGTTAAAGTAAACGCAGAACAATCAGGAATTACGTTTTCTCCACTTATTAGAGACATTTTAGGAATGAAACATGAGTCGGTTGTCATGACAAGTGCTTACTCAACAAGTTTACCTAATGTTTTACAACAGTATAATTTTTTAAACGTTTGTGCGGATATTGTTCAGCCACTGTTTTATGGTAACATTCAACGTCAGCTCCTACGCCGATTTCAGATACACCACTCCAAAACACGTTATATAATGAAAACGTTTGAAAAACCTTTGTACTTTCCCATGTGCCGAAAGGACTTTGAAACAATAAGTATTAAAATAACAAATGATTATGGAAATCCAATCTCATTTGCTCGTGGAACAGTCTTCTTGCTGGTACACATACGGGAAAAACATTAAAGTTATATAATATGGATACTAAAGTGTATGACGTAGAAAATCAAAAATTTAACCATCCATCCTCAATATTAATTAGCGGAATAAGCATGAGTGGAAAATCAACCTTTACAAGCCTTTTAGTAAAGCACATTGATAAACTCTTTTCTCCTGTTCCATCAAAGATTATTGTATCATTTGCTGAAAATTCTGATCAGTATAAAGATATGCAAAATGTGAATTTAGTTAAAGGGTTGGATATAGATACAGAAAACTTTACAAATCAACCAACGTTAATAATAATTGATGATCAGATGTCCGAAGCAGTCAATAATAATAAAGTACAAGAACTATTTACTCGAGGAGTGCACCATAGAAACCAATCTGTTATATTTATTACACAAAACATATTCAACCAAGGAAAATTTGCAAGAGACGTGAGATTAAACGTTCACTACATGATACTTTTTAAATCTCCAACGTTTGTTTCACAAGTTATGTGCTTAGGTAGACAACTATTTCCCGAAACACCAAATTTTCTGGTGAGCGCATATAAAAAGGCAACCGCGGAACCGTTCACATACTTATACATAAACCTACACCCAAGATGTGCAGATAGCTTAAGAGTCAGAAGCCAAATTTTACCCTTTGAAAACGAAATAATTTACACACCATGAAGTACGTTCTAGAATTTGAAGGGTTTGAATTAAGCCGGCGCTTTGTATTTAAAGAGATAGCCATATATAACTTATCAACCTCAGCTGTTAACCATTTCTTTGTTAGGTCTCCTTTCCCGAGACATATGCTAGAGAGTTTTGATGAAAGGGTTGTTAGGTATAATGAAAAATTCTTGCATAAAATAAAGTGGCACAGTGGACAAGTGCACATGTGTGAAGTTATTCGCAACTACCATCGAATAGTTTGATCTACACGAAAGGAAGAAACAAAACCAAGATCTTAGCGCAGTTGTTAAAAAATATGCGAGTGGAAAATTTGGAAAATGAAAACTGCCCAGCAATAACAAAGATACATAAAAGACCGGACTCAGAGTGTCCACTTGCATTCCACAAAGACTTATTAAACTGTGCACATGTTAAAGCTAATGCATTTGCGCTTTACCTTTTAAATAAAGATGAGTAAGTTATTAATACGAAATTTACAGTTTTTAATTTCACTTTCAAATGCTACTTTAAATGAGCAAAGAAAAATCATTGAGACAGCAACAGAAGACAACATTCGTGCACTTTCGGAAGTAGCTCTTAACATACTTGATGGAAACTTAGATATTTCACCAGAAACAAAGAAACAATTACAGAGACATAAAACGTTTCTTAGAACATTTTCAAAAGGTGGTACAAAAGTTTTAAAAAATAAAGATTCCCTATTTAAAAAACTTAAGCGCACTGAAAACCGTGAAGTGATTAGATTAATATTAGTACCTTTATTGAGCACATTAGGTACAGTTGCCGGTAAGGTAATTGCAAGTTATATTTAGCGTTATATTTAAATACCATGGCAAAGCGTATGAAGCTTATTTCAGAATCTGAATACAACACATTAATTTCAAAAACATTTAATCATAATGATAAACCGAGTGTTAGTGAAGATGAGTCAATTAAAAGTCTTTTAGAGAAAAGTATACCTGATGATATAAAACTTGCCATGTATATGCAACTTTCTAAAGAAATGATTCATAGTTTCCGCAATAGGAATAAAATGCTGAGTATGGTAAATAACAAACAAAATAATCTTGTAGAGGAATCTCCAAATATTGTGTTACCTCTGGAAGATGCGAAAGACGAAAATAACGAAAATGATGTTAGCAAAGACGAATCGGACTTCAATCCTGAAAACAGTTTTGATGATAGTGATATTATTAGACGATTTCCTCAAAAATTTCAAAAGAATGCGAGTATTGTGATTCAAATGTTGAGGGCTAGATCTGATTTAATTAGTTGGGATTCTAATGGCGTAGTTACGTTTTTTGGAACTGAAGCTACCACTGCAAACATTGTCGATCTAATTGGATATTTAATAAGAGATTTGCGCTGGAGCACAGCTCCAGTTGGTGTAAATCGATTCTTACTTATATGCAAGAAAGTTAACATTCCCGTCTCAGTCGTGCGAAAGGCTTTAAGAGCAAAATATACATCATCCTTAGAAGATTTAACCAAAGTAAAATCAAACTCAGAAAGCTTTAACAGATATAACGATTTGAAACAGAATTTACTCAACTGGTCGGCGCTAGATGATGAAAGTGACAATGATTTGTTTGAAGATCCTATTAGTTCTTCATCACCTGTGAAATAAGAAAGCAACCTATAAGCCTTTGTAAAATGAATTGCATTTCTCAAAATTTGTTTTCTGTAAAACATGTTATCTATAATCGTGAAATGTGTACCACTGAGAAACGTTATCAGACGTATAAAAAGTGGACTAATAGCCAAAAAACTCAAGAAATGGCGACGTGCGGATTCTATTATTTGGGAGAAAGAGACAGAGTACAATGCTTTTATTGCGGAATCGGGCTTGATAATTGGTTGCCTACGGACTCCCCATGGATTGAACATGCTCTTCACTCACCATCCTGTACATTCTTGTTACTAAACAAGTGGAAGTGCGCTATGAACACTCAAATTACGCCTGACGATCGTTTTGCAGAGCTCATGGTATAAATTTTAAATTTTGAATATAAATTAAATAAAAGTTTTTATTAAGTATATCTATTTTGTTTTGGTTTAGAGAGAATTAAATGACACGGATGCTAAAGAATTAAACGAATTGTCTAAAAATCTTAAACGCGGTAAGTTTATCAAACAGATTTAACATTTCCAAAAAAAAAAATTTTAATTTTTCTATATTCATATTTGATAGATATTGACATTGGAAGAGAGCTTGTTCATGATAGTGCTTGCAAAGTATGCTGGAGCCAGGAAGCTTCCTATGCTGTACTTCCGTGTTCGCATATGGCATATTGTTTGGACTGTGTTACAACGCAGCAGAACTGTGTAGTATGCAGATGCAGAACAACACATATTCTTAAATTATATAAAACTTGAAACCAAAAGTGTTAATTTCTCAAATTGATGAAGATTGTTTATTGATACAAATATTATATACAAATTAAAATATACAAGTTTATCATGGTTTATGCTTATATCATTAATATTAACTAATTAAGTTTACTATTGTTTAATAAATGAATGATAAATTATAATGAAAATATTATACTAATAACTACAATTCGCGTTAACATTTTATTTTGCAATTAAAAAATGGCCATGAGCTAATGTAAAAATTCCATCATCTAGTATGTATCTCTTAGAATCAAAACAATTCAGACTAACTTTATGAGTCTTTATTGTATACAACTGATGCTTAAAAGATCTAATTAAATTCATAGTACAACGTATTTTAGTCTGATTTTTGAAAACATTTCTAAAAGATTTGTGACGACATTTTTTATTTACAACACTTTTTTTTACTCCCTTAACACCTTTCTTCCAGAAGGCTTCTCCTTTTAAAGAATATAACTTTGGAGCTAAACCATAAAAGGATGTAATGATACTTGAATTTGCATCATCTTTAAATTTTCCCATTACTTTTTTGTTTTGTAAGGAAAAAAGGTTATGGGTTTTCGGGTAATCGGAAAAATCAAAATGTTCTTTCATATCATACATATCCTTATACAAATCGATGGTTTTTATATGATAACACAATGAGTCTGTATCGGTAAATAGCAGCTCCGCATTGGTTCCATATTTCTTTTTTATCACATCAAAATGAAAGTTATACATTATTAGTTTGCTAATTTCTAAACATGCAAAACCGACATAAATTGGTTTATCTAACTTTACACAAGTTCTTTCTAACTCCACTATGGCTAACTTTTTGTTTAACAAATCATATGTTTTAAAGTTAGGTTTTCTCGAAATTTTTTCACACTCTTGCTTGCTTCTCACAATAAAAATGTTTCTTCTTTTCCTAACATTTTCACAACTTTTTCCAAAACAGGCATTACAAAGAAATTTGAACAAGTCTTTCGAAAACTGATCCGTTGCTAATTGACGTTGATCGATATTGAACTCTATATATTTCTTAAGCCAAGGTTTTTGACTAAATGAAAGTACTTTGGTTATTTTTGTTAGTACCATACCCTTTTGTATGTAGTATTTTAAATTACGATAATGAATTACATATGATTCTCTGTTTCCTAAGTGAGGAACAAGCTTTTCTGTTTTACCGGAATACGTTGTATTCGATAATGTTAATAACTCTTTCTGAAAATCACTAAGCCTTTCATATCCAACGCACATTCTTTCTGGTGCCAAAGGATATTCATTGTCTCTATTATGAACTGTAGGGGGATAGATCATATCAACTTCTAACACATAACCCTTTGAATCATAATCTTCCCATTTTAATATATCATTGCTTGTTATTTCCCTTACATCTTTGGTTTTGAGCCATTCAAAATTTGCATATGGCATTGGCTCGCATAAACAATAACTATAGAGACTGTTACAATCCCATGGAATTATAAATGACGACTCCTTATTACTATCATAATTTTTCATGTATATGTTATTGGCAGAAGCATGTCGTTTTGAGATCATCGCTAGTCCTCCGCGAAGTCCCTTCTCAAAAAATTGATACATCTCTATATCTGTCAACAATTCTAATTCTATTTCAGTGGTTTTTAATAAAGCATCCCATGTATAACCTGATAAGGTAAAATAATGCGCTGGATCTAAACCATAAAACTTGAAACAAATTTCTCGAAAATTTTGCATTACGCATGCTAATAATATTGTGTCGCATGCTAAGTATAAATCGTGATATGCCCCTAAATTACCACAGTATTTGTCAAAAATTAATTTGCCATAATCATAATCTTCTTTACTAATGTTCGACTCTGTGAGTGTGTTGTAAAAAGAACTGTGGGCCGGAAATGTCTTTTCTTCAAACATTTTATGATTGGTAATATAATCGTAACAATATACGCCTTTTCTACATAATTGCTTTGATTTTTCTATTCCAAAATATTGAATTAAAAGATTAAAATTATGACTAAATTGTTTTTCGTCGGTCTTGAGACGACTTACTAAACTATCTAATGATGCACTAAGAAACATCAGAGAGTCCAAAAAAACATATCGATAACAAATAACACTTATGTATTTTTCAGAATTTGTGGGGATTATTACAATTTCGCCATTACAATATTTAAATCCATTAAAAATTAAATGAAGATCATAGTTTCTAAAATTATGGGTGAAAATAGGAATTTTCGTTCTTTTTAATGTAAATTGACTATTACATTTATAATGACATACACCTCTATACTCGCCAGTAGCATGATCATGATCCCTTACTTTGTCATTGGTATTTAAAACATCTTTGCATAAATAACAATGGGTTGCTTTATGAAAAGACAACCATTGTTCTGATGTAAGTGTCTTCATTGGTACATTATCACTATAAATTTGGAACACCCAGTTGGTAAATTCCTCTACAGTATCAAATAAATTTTTAATTACATGTTTACCCCTGTAAAGTTTGTGATTTACTATACCCTCCTTACGACTAACCAACATTAAACAAAATCCACACGGAACGTGCTTTGATATGAGCAATGTTGACTTTCCTTTAATACTATTGCTAGGTTTCAAAATTGATTCTAAATCTAAATACATAACATACTCATGAGGTAATTGTTTACTAAAATTTTCGAATTTCATTACAGCTTTATTGCCCTCAGGCATATTAAGTTTTTGGCAACGATGAATCTTACAGTTTTTTAAATGTCTCTCATATTTTTTTTTGCCGAAAAAAGCATAACAAGTATAACAAAAAAATTGCTTGTGAAAGTTCCTATGTCCAAATAATCTCCCTATAGATGTTATACCAACATAGTGACTCTGTGCTGTTTCAGCATCATGAACAAGTAATAAATCAATTTTTTTAAATGCTTTGTTGTGTAGGTTTGGGGAAATCTTTTTAATTGTTATATGTTCATCAAACCATTCGAAGATATTAATCGCGATCTTTCTATGCTGATTTTCTTTTTCAAATTTATTTATCGCCTTATGATCAGGCGGAGAACTTATTGAACGAAAATTGTACATTGGTTCATACTTTTTGTAACTACTAACACGCTGTCGATGTTTATTATTTACATCGTTATAATGAGCAATAGATAGAAATGCCCATTTGAAACATAAATTATCAGCGTTATTAACATTAATTAATGCTTTTTTGCCCTTTAGGGATTTTTCTAATTCAAAGAAACAGCGACCTCGTCTAATTGGTGTGAGTTTAGCAACTCTAATATCTGAGCCTATAATTTTTTTACACGCCAACCTGACCCATGCTCCTGGAAAATTTCGATAATACCATCTATTTCTTCGCGTACATCAACATAAAACTCAGCAAAGTCATTAATACTAAAAATTATCTTCATTTTAGAATTTAGAAAATGAATGCATGTTTCATAGTCCATTGTCAATGGATCTCCCCGTTCAAACTCACAGACAACGGTTATTTGAACTTTAACATTATGATTTGAACTAGTATTTACCATAATTATATTCCTTATTGACTTCTGTACTTCTGCAAAATAAGCGCCTGTTGTTCGTATGTTCCTGAATGTACTCTCCATCCGATGTCTGTACGTCCTAAGATAACCTTTGAAAGCCCGAATTTCATGAAACGGGCGAATACGCAATGTCCCTGCTCGAGCTCCACCAGCTTGAGGATGTAGATTATCCATATGTAGAGCAAGTCCTGCTACATCAGATGTAAAACGACAATCAAGCACAGGGCAACGCTAAATATAAGATAATACAAAGTTTTGATTAAACACATAATATTATTATCGCATATTATTTTTATGCATGCTATTATAGGATAAATTTAATTTACCATTTTGAGCAGTTTTTATAGGATGTTTTTGTTGTTTACTGATAACTATCAACACTCCAAAAACGATGAAATACTATATAAGTGGAGAAAATATAATCAATAAACATTTGAAAAATATTTTAGAAGTATTTATATAGGTTAAAATTGATGTATTCTAAAAACTTTTTTGTGTGCTATAGACTTACCGTTGTTTCCGAAGAAAACTTTGAATGAAAAATTAATTGCACGAAATCAATGGCACTAAAGAGCTTTATGAGCACTGATGCATACTATATGGGCTACGTATGGTATATATACAAGTTTTGGTTCTAGCATAAGCATAAGCGACTCGCTTGATTATTATCTTCATGAAAAGTTAGCTAACAATGTCTCATTGTAAAAAACGTTGGACTTGCACATGTATACTAATTAACCAGGCTTAATCAAAAGTCTTTCTATCATTGATTTTCAATACATGTTTGACAATACAGCTGAGTAATGGAAAACACTTTCTCATGAGAAAATAAAAGTTTTGGAATCTCATGAGTTTTTCTTGCTCTTCATGTGGCTGGAGAAGAAATAATAATTAACTTTCTGCAATCCCGCATGGGAAAGACAAAAGCTTTGTTATCCCATGGTTTTGTCGTGCATAATTGCTAAGTTTATTTTTAAAACCATGGTGTATAGCAAATGGTATCTGCATCTAACTAGTTTAGACAAATTGATCAGCAAATTCAAAACATTCCATGAGCTAAAATATGAAGATCTTTAAATTTAAATCCTTCCTAAGCATATTTGTATTCGTGGGAACCAAGGCTGATGCTGCGTTTTTCACATTTCTTAAAAAATATGCTTGCGCCTAATTTATAGAGCTCGTTATACCAACTGCATTTACGTCAACGTTACATTAGGCAAGTTGATGCTACAGGGATAAAAAAACGTCCAGCAGATTTCCATAGGAAGATGCATTTAAAAATCATCATGTCAATACTTAATACCTTGAAAATTCAACCGAATGTTTTAGCTCCCTGTACATAGTGTTATACTGCTAATGTTAAAATACACGAGGCTTCGAGTATAAAACCACAGCTCTGACTCTTTCACAGTTACAGTCTAATTGACATGTTCAACTGCTGCAAAAGGTTAAGCCTCTAAACTTTGAATTATTAACTCTCTACTACAATTCCGAAGGAAGAAATCGTGATTCCGAGAAAATGCCTAAACGCCAAGGCATACAAAATTTTATTTATTTATTGCCATTATTTAGGTTTATATTTGTGTATCCGTGATTATGCTGAAGACTAATTTATTTTTCCCCCTGAACAGCTACTGTTATTCCACCCTCGGACTTTCAAACCAAGTTGATTGAAGAAGCCAAAAAATGCATCGCAACTGCAAGCAAGCGGTCACAGCAATACAAAGAAGCAAGGAAAATGTTGGACCAATATGAGGCTTCCAACAGTAAGTTATAGTCATTCAACTATAGTATTATGGTTAATCCCCATGATTAAAAAAATTATTTTTTGTTGAACTATGTATTTTAATTTAGAAAAAGCAGTTGAGGATACCAGCAGCTCCAGCGAGCCGGAGAGCGACTCGGATGAGGAGGACTCCGCAACATCTGATGGAGAAGAAGAGATGGAAGAGGAGAAGGATGATGCTGGAGGTCCATCAAAGCGAACAAAGAAAACTACAGCTAAAGCCGCAAAATCTGCAGCAAGCAACACTGCTGGTAAGGGTGCAAAGCGAATCAAAATAATTAAAAGGGATTACGCACCTGCTGCGCAACCTGATACTGCTAATGATATTATCTATGACGCAAATATTGGTGGGGGATATTTTGTTAGACTATCTAAGTGGTTAAAAAATGAAAGGCACTACGTGCAAATTCGTAAAAGCGCAACGTCTGGTTGCAACATACCAGTCGAGTACTTCTCCGCACTAAAAAAATCAATCGATGAAGTTCAAAAGAACTATAAAGACATTGTTGTTTCAAAAAACTGAATTTTATATTGTTATAACATTTTGTTTGAAAAAGTGTCTTTACAAAATGCATAATAAAACATTCATATATGATTTATATTATTTTTTTAGCTTGTCTGCATTTTTTTTTAAATTCAAACTCGGCACGTCCACCTACTAGAGGATCTATGCATTCTGCCGGATATGACTTGTTCTCCGCACAAACCATTGAATTAGAGCCAGGCAGCACCACCATCATAGACACTGATGTTAGCGTTATCCTTCCGGTGGGGAGTTATGGGCGGGTAGCATCAAGAAGCAGCATGAGCATGCAAGGGATTGAAGTGGGAGGCGGTGTGGTAGATAGGGACTATCGTGGGTCCATCAAAATCATCATTCATAATCATTCAAGCAAGAAATATCAAATTAATATGCATGATAAAATAGCACAACTTATTGTCGAAAAGATTTTTGAGCTACCTACAGCTATTAGGTATGATTTGCCTAGCGATTGGAAAACCGAAAGAGGTAGTAGTGGATTTGGATCCACCGGCAAATAGAAGTAATTATGTTAATTAATTATAGACGATAAACAATTATAAGCATATTATAGCATGTTCATTATACCAAAAACATATTTTTTATTTTAGACATTTGGCACCTGATTGACTTAGGCTCTACTCTAGCCCCGCCGAGGGATGTGGATCTGGAGGTACTCTACTATGATGAGAAACTGGGTCTTCAAAAGTTTTTTCTTCAGCTGTCAAAATTTGAAACACCTGTCGAGAAAGATGTTATTAAAAGCATCATCAATTTAATTATGTTTAAAACATTAGCAATTGAATTATACATTGAACGTGATGGAGTATATTGTAAATATGAATTTATATGTAAAAATTGTAAATTGAAATTATCTACTTACATTAATCAAATTCTCGAGTTAGGTAATGACACCATCGAAGAGGGATTCACACGAGCAACGGATATACTACCTGAGTTTCTGCAATATTACTCCGGCATTAAAACAAAAATTATTTAAGTTAATTACTTATGAAATGTATATATATGTAATATATAATATATATATACCAATAACAATAGCATTTATGTAATAAAACAAAATAATATTTACCTTTTATCTTGATTTGATGTTGAATTTACTTAAAAACTTGATTATCATCTCATATTTAAATTAGTTGTTAATATCACATTTCACTTTCACCAAGCATACAACTTCCGCTACTTGCTTCAAGCTAGGGGGTACTTTCCATTTCCCGACTCAGAGCTTTCACTTTCGCGATCGCAATGTTGTTGTTGTTAAGTGTATTAAAGATAAATTAAATAACAGCTTAATCATTATCTTGGAGAAATCACTGTCACTTTGTCACAAACATAATGTACACAGGTGAAAATACATTCTGACTCATTTGCTTCATATAACAAAATTATGCACTTTTTTCATGCATACGAATCATCATATCAATAAGTTTGGAGAAATATGTGCATAACCATAATCACATGCATGAGCTCAAATACATATCAGCACTCGTTTCTTTTACTTTCAACATGATTCAGATTGAGAAAACATGATTATATATGAGCCACCCATACCCCACATTGAATTGCATAAAAAGTAAAGTTGAAATATTAGACTTTTTTCGTATGTACAAAATCATTCATGTTAGTAAGTCTGGAGGAGTAAATCATATATGAGCATATCCATAAACATATGCACAAGCTCAAATGCATTTCAACATGCGTGTTTCTTTTTCACTTTCAACATGATACAGATTGAGCGAACGAAATCATATACGCGCCACCCATACCCCAGATTGCATAAAAAAAGCGTAGTTGAAATGAAAGATTTCTGCCCCACTTTAGAAAAAAAAGAACAAAGTGTAAAAAATAAACTCGATCCAATGAGTTGCAGAAATCTTTCATTTCAACTACGCTTTTTTTATGCAATCTGGGGTATGGGTGGCGCGTATATAATCATCAGGCACCAAGACGTTTTATTGAAGAATACTGAGTTACTTATTAAAATAATATTTTTCCATTTTCTCTTTATACTCTATTATCTGTATGCTAATGTCATTTTTGAAACTTGTAATGGGGGATGTGGTGTATGGGTATTATGCGACTAGA
Organism: Lepidocyrtus paradoxus; assembly: GCA_034696885.1. Lineage (NCBI taxonomy): Eukaryota > Metazoa > Arthropoda > Collembola > Entomobryomorpha > Entomobryidae > Lepidocyrtus > Lepidocyrtus paradoxus. Next base: position 15,247 of record JAQGAH010001288.1, read on the forward strand.
GGGATTCTTGAAGTTCAGAGGAGAATGTGCTCTTGAGAGATAAAGGATAGGTTAGATGAAGGGGTAGAGAGACAGTGCTGTACTTGAGAGCTCGAAGAGAACATAATAAAAACCTAACCATAATATTAGTTACTTGCAACCGAATTGTATTTAATTATTTCCAAAGTCTGAGGACTTCACACATGCTACATGTAGTTAGAATTAATATTATTCCAATGTGCCACGATTAAACTTAAGAGCTAAAAATTTACTAGTTTGAGCTGTTTTTCTGAACATTATGTGTAGATATGAAGGCAATGCATAATGCACGCCAGCCAGTCCCCCTGATGCATCGTTCATCATGAAACTCCAAAAGGTCATGCACTCTATTGACTATATATTGGCTATTAACTAGGTCTATGAGACTTGCGAATCGCAAGTTGTGATGAATAACCATACGAATCTCGATAATGAGTTCACAAAAATAGATAACGCGAATCAGTATTTATATTTACATTAAGATTGACCAAGTAAACGAACTATGTATAAAAGCATATTATAGGCATGTGATCATTTAAAGTTGAAAGCAATACAACACACGTATTATTTGAATTTGAATTTGAATTTGAATTTGAATTTGATTTATTAGAGTGTCAATACTTCAACTATACATAAGTTGCTCTCCCAGCATAACACTGCCTTAGT
>JAQGAH010001289.1:0-15927 GCA_034696885.1 Lepidocyrtus paradoxus
TTTCACTTACCAAAATGTATGGATACGTGTAAAACGCCATGTTGATGTAGGAGGCGTGACCAACGTCTGTAAATATGTCTGCTGCAATCTCCTCCATGGACTTTTGAGTAGAGAACGATTTGAAGTCCTTGGTTCCGAACCAATGATGTACACTTTCTTGGAGGGCTGCTAGCCCATACTTTTGACGCGTGTCTACATTGTAACAATAGCAAACGTAAATTTTCATTTCAAGTATAATTAACAAAGTAAGTTATATTTAGAAGAGGAAGATTCTTTTTTAGTTCCTTACTATGGTTTAAACAACTTTGATAGAAAGTGATATGTTGGTCCTTGTTGGAGTCGTTCCATGCCAATATTTTTCCAAGAATGTTGATCTTGCCTAGACCAACTGCCACGTTTGGTCGTGTAATCAAATCCTCAAAAAGATCCCCTTCCTCTCCCTTTTCCGCTAGATCTTCGCTGCACATGAACTCATAGAAGTTGTCACAAGGGCTGATGCTCTTGTTCATAGAATCTGTGAGCCGATGGCTGGTAATGGAACATGTTGGAGTCCTGCAGACATCCAATTCCGGTGCATTCTCCGTGATGGCTTGGATGATTAATGTAATCCCTAGCGCAAAATTGCACAATGCAATGAGAAACAGTATCGTGGTGACTATTGCGGTGATCCGATTGCTGATGTTGCTCCGTCTCCACCACATCTCCAGATCGACGCCCCCTCCTACAGCACTCAGTAAGCGGATCATAGTCCATTCTGTTGCATTTACGACGGCATTTTCGTTCACTGGGCTGAATTTTCGCTTCAGCACTTTTGGACCTTCATCAGGAACTTTGGTTGCGCCGAATTGTGTCAAACTGCCTTCACGGAAGAAGGACGCACCTTCTGGGATGTCTATTTTCCTAATATACTCATCCGATTCTTCATTCCCAAGCAGAGTGTTTCGGATATGGCGGTTTGTACGCTCCCTCCCAGCCCAGAGTCCCTCAGCTTCTGCGTGAGACCTTCGTAAACCAACTCGGGCTGCATCGAATAGGGACTTAGACTTACTCATCGTACTCGGGGTTTTTTTAAACTTTAACTTTTGTGTTTTGAATAAAGTTGTGATAAGAGCAAGTATAATGGGAGTCGGACTACTTCATCAAATGTATAACTACTTAGCTTTGAACCTTTGCATCGAGATAGTGAAGAGTTCATGTAAAGTTATTTGAGAATACCAATATTGTCTTAATAAAAACTATGGCAATTTTTTATGCTTAGATGAGGGTCTCATGTCATGCGTCAAAATAGTAGTATAGATATTGAGCTCCTTTTCCTTTGACGTTCACATATTTTTTTCGCACCCCCCTTTCGAGTTCTCAGTAGATTAATCGTGAATATCTCTACTATAAAATCCGACCATTGATGTTATTTATTTGCCTAACTAAGCAGTAAGTTACGTTCTATGCATCCTCATTTGGGTGGTTATGGAATTGTTGTACCTATATTATAACTTCAGTTTTATATCGCTTGTCCTGAAACCTTGTACCTACATACATGTCAAACGTCACATTTTCAATTCTCTTTCTTGATATGAAACGAAACCAATACAATGATGAAGTATGAAGTGTGGGACTTACGTACTACTTACTAGTAAATACGAGTATTCTCATGAGCATGAAATAATACAGATTTGCTTTATTTTATCACTTTCCAAATTATCAACAAAGAGCATGTACAATTTATATGTTTGGTGGTTTTCTAAATGAGAATATTTCTTTTTGGAATCCAATTGATACACCTGGGCTTGCCCATATTATTCATCATTGACTTCCCTTTACAATTGAAGGCTAGTGAGAACTCCTCCATTTGCATCAAGGTTGTTAGAATTGTGGCTTCCAATGAGTAGTGCTTCTTTCTTTCCTGGTCAGTGTGGCTCGCAAGTTTCCAGGATTCGCGACAGACTTGCTATAAAATAGATTCCAATGTTTCAGATCAACATCAATTGGTTAAATGGGTAGACGTAAAAATAAAATTGAGGGCTTATTTTTGTGCAGTCTTTTACTCGGGCATATCCCATGAAAAACAACTGGGCTCCACTGTACTTTTCAAGTCCACCCCCAAGTCGGTGGTAACGATTGTAGTGCTTTAACTTTTCTCTCTGGTTAAAATTATACTTGTACTTATCATACTTGGTCCTATAATATCGATATTCTAGGTAGGCTATCTTAGCAGCGACAACGGCCAGAAAGAGTTTTCGATTGTTCCAGCTGTAGTGACTGGTATTGGAAGCAACCATTAAGGGATTAAGCCGACTCTCGTTGGTGGAGTTCGAATTGACTTCGAACAGCCCACAAGACATATTGTTGATAGATTGGTTTTTCAAATTATCCTCGCTTTCTCCGATCAGTTCCTCCCATGTCAGAGAAGCTGTAGAAATATTGCAATCATTATTTGTTAATGACAGTTAGGACATATTATTTGTTATGCTAAAACTAAACTCACGGTATTTCTCTTCGGAATGGACATCATTCATCAAAGAAAGCAAACCCATAGCCAACGTAACGACATAGTCATGTTTCAATGACCTGTATGAAAATTCATTTGACAGTGACATTTTATAAGCCAATTTGATATAAGATTCATGATTTACTTTTAAGTAAGCTAGTTAGAACTTACAAGACATCGAGTTGTCGCTCATCGTACATCGTCATCGGAAACCGAACATAATGGTATGGCTTTCTCCCAAGAAATCGTTCATATTCTTGGTTTTTCGCTGCAGACTCCTTCTCAGCCAATCGGGCCGAGTCCACTCGCAAATAGCGAGGAACGAACAAGTCCTTTTTGATATTTCCGGGACCACCGCTACCAAAATATTTCATGTTGGGATGAGGGTCAGTGGAGCCCAGCCAATTGTGCCGAGCCCTCGCAATCGTGTACTTGAACCCAAGTAGAGTGTTATTTAGGAAGTCTTCAGTGAACTTTAGCTCCGTTCCAATTTTATAGTCTACTATTCCTCCAACCAAGGAAAATCCCAATTCTGAGTACAGCCCCCTTTTAAACGTAGTTTGAGCTAGGCGTCTCAATCTCCAATCCATTTCGGATTTTGGAATTTTAAAAAAGTAGTGTTTGACATTGAAGTAATAATTATTGGCCCAATCCTCATTAAACTGCAAATATTGACTGCGATTACTCAAATTGTCCATTTATCAATACTATTAATGAGGAGAATAGAATAATTAGAAAATTACTGTCAGAATATCTTGGTTTGCCTCTCCTTCCGGTTCGGACTCCAGAAACCGAATGGTGGGAATGTGTCCCAGAGCGGTCCACAGCATGTCCAGGCACATGTATTCAACGCTTAGAAGCTCCTTGTAGGATAGCATCTTGACAAGTTCGTGATCTTCCCCAATGTCCGTAAATTTCCAGCTGTCACTGATCGTTCTGTAGTCAGCGCCATGTATAAAATCATAGAGGAAAATGTCTGCAATCCATACTGCGACTGTAAAAATTGCAATAGTACTCATTCAATATTCAGTTTTCACAAATTGGAACACATTAGCATACATGAGAGAACTTTTACTGTTACCGAATGCTGTCTTTGGATGCTTAATCGAATACTTGGTGAATTGGCCGGGATCCTTCTTAAAACATGTCTGAAGCCCCAACACATATTTGCGAACTGTCTGGCTAAGGTATTCCACCTTGTAGTCGTCCTCCTTTAGGAATAACTCCAGCACTTTAAAATAGTCAAGTTGGATTCCCTAACAAAATGCAGCATAAATCTTACAATACTTTCCTATTCAAAAAAATATGATTCTTCGCTCTATATGAAATCATTATTGGTGTGTTACCATTGGTGGGCACAGACCAGCCAGCTTTCCATTTACAATGTCGGAAATTCCAGTAGGAAGATTGTCTAATGAAGCGTCTTTAGGAATATTCTTAAGCTTCTTGACACCTGACAGCAATTCATACACGACTGTGCTCATCACATCCGTTCCAGTGGCCATGTCCTGGATTATCTCTCTAGAAATGGTATCATTGGAGAGCAGGTCAAGTTGGAGCATTAGATTCCCAAAGAGCGTCTCCAAAAATACTTTATTTCTATCGTCCTTCGAGAAACGATAGTCCATTGTGTAGGGATGAGGTTCAAGGATCTGTTCATATGGAAGTGTAGAGAGGGGCCAGATGTAACTCGATCTAGTAAAGCCTAATCAAATGATGTGAACTTATTTTTACAATTCGACTTACCAAAATGTATGGATATGTGTAAAATGCCATGTTGATGTAGGAGGCGTGACCAACGTCTGTAAATATGTCTGCTGCAATCTCTTCCATAGACTTTTGAGTGGAGAACGATTTGAAGTCCTTGGTTCCGAACCAATGATGTGCACTTTCTTGGAGTGCTGCTAGCCCATACTTTTGACGCGTGTCTAAAGTGCAACAATTACAAATGTAACTCTTCAAAGTATAATTAAGAAAGTAAGCTATAATTAGAAGAGGAAGATTCTTTTTTAGTTCCTTACTATGGTTTAAACAACTTTGATAGTAAGTGATATGTTGGTCCTTGTTGGACTCGTTCCATTTCAATATTTTTCCAAGTATGTTGATCTTGCCCAGATCAACATCCACGTCTGGTCGTGTGATCAAATCCTCGAAAATATCCCCTTCCTCTCCCGTTTCAGTATGGTCTCCGCCGCACATGAACTCATAGAAGTTGTCACAAGGGCTGATGTCCTTGTTCATATACTCCTGGAGCCGAATGCTGGCATTGGAACATTTACTCCTACAGACATCCGATTCCGGTGCATTCTCCGTGATGGCTTGGATGATTAATGTAATCCCTAGCGCAAAATTGCACAATGCAATGAGAAACAGGATCGTGGTGACTATTGCGGTGATCCGATTGCTAATGTTGCTCCGTCTCCACCACATCTCCAGATCGAAGCCCCCTCCTACGGCACTCAACAACCGGAGCATAGTCCACTCTGTGTCATTTACGACACCGCTTGCTGTGCTAGTTTTTCGCTTCAGCACTTTTGGACCTTCATCGAAAACTTTACTATCACTGAGCTTCATCAGGCTGTTTGGAGGAGAGGAGAACCCACTTTCCAGAGTTTGTGTTGTTCCAATATCAATATACTCCTCCAACTCCATGTCCCCAAGCAGGGTGTCTTCGATGTTGGGGATTGCACTCTCCCTCCCAGTCCAAGTTCCCTCAGCTTCTGCTTGAGACCTTCGTGGAGGAAACTGGATTCCATCAAAGTTTGAGCCAGACTTACTCATCGTACTCAGTATTTTGTTTGAACTTAATGAAACTCGTACAAATATTTGGGATATGACGTATTTGTGATAACTGCGAAAGAAAGAATAATGGGAGTCGGGCTCCTTTATCAAATGTAACTAACTTTGAACCTTTACGTTGAGATAATGAAAAGTTCATGTAAAGTTATTGGAGAATACCGATATTCTGTCGGTAAAAACTATGGCAATTTTTTATGCTTAGATGAGGATGCTATGTCCTGCGTCCATTTTGTTGCATTGTGTCATGTCATTGAAATGGTTCTGGAAAGTTGGTGGGGGCTCCTGGCAGAACACAATTTTTCGGAAACAAGTATATTTTTAGTATTATTAAATGTGGAGTATATTGAGTATGGGTAATTTATTAATTTGCGGCATAGCATACGCTAGTTACTATATGAATGTCTGGTGCATTTGTCGGCAGTGCAGTATCAGCACTTACCATCCCATGATATGTCAGGTATTGTAGATTTCTATTCGAAGCGATGTACTATGATGGTACAAATATCATATCACGCTCCATATTTCTACGTTGACATGTTTTGTACATCCGTGACAATTGCATGAATTAAAATACATGAAAATTAATGAAAATGCGTGATTTGAATGCAGGCTAGGAAGAATTTTGACTTTAATGAAACAAAAGCTCTTGCAAAAGTTTTATCAATTGACAACAATTTTATTATCAGTCATTCCATATTGTCATCACTTGTTAATTTATGAAGTCTCTTGGCACAATACTTTAAACTTTCTGGTACACAAGTTAGTCCAGAATTGAGGTTGAGGGTTGCTCCCGTGAGGATACAAATAGCCACAAAAATAATATGGATCTGAGAATCGGTCATGACCCCAGTAGTTTACGACTGACATATTAGGTTCCATTTTGTTCTCATCCCAGACCATCATGGATGGCTTTCGAGATTCTCTTGCGGAACTCCAGTATACTATTTTCAAGTAGAATTGACAAAAATATAAAAGGCTTTTGTATCGGATAATCTTTTACAGATGTAGAATTTACTTACGCGCTTCATTCCGTTCAACTTCAAACTGCTTAATTTTGTCAATTAACATATCCTTCTGATTTTTGGTTTGAACGGAAGCTAGACTCATGTTGAATGACTGACAGTGAGACTCAGCGGCAAACCAGTCCTTTCCGATGTAAAATGAAAGAATAATTTGTTCATGATCCTTCAGATTTGAATTTGGTTTGAAGAACTTCATAATTTTTTCTTACCATTGACAAATCAACTTCGGCCCAATATTCCTTTCCATCAGACTTTCCGACATATTTCAATTTCCGTGGATTGTTTGTTCCTTGCTGTACTTCCCTGAACTGGGTCGGTCTAGAACTGTCTAGATTTAAATATATCCACAAATCATTTAGCTAATACTTATTATCTTACCTCTTGCATGATCAAATATAGTCGCATAGCTTGTCAATTGGTTTGAAATGAGCAAAATCAAAAAAAATTCGTGTAATTTTATTACTCCCTGGGTTTGCATCTATGAGATAGAAGAGTAGATGAAAAAGTTGAAAAAAATAACTGCACATCATATTGGGATTATTGGATTGCTGGTAAACGAGCTTTAACCTAGATATAACTGAGATTTAGATTAGACGAAGAAGAATCAAAGTAGGCAGGAGACAAAAAGATTTTAATACAGTCACCGAGATCTGATCGACAAATGTCGCAATCGAGATTGGCACATTGATGTTAATATGTAATGTATTAATTAAAATCTTTCATAAGCTGATTGCAAAAATTCTGCATAAAAGAGAAAAACCCAATGTCAAACCTGTAAAACCTTGAATTGAATAAAACAAATTGAATTAATGTACAAGTTGGTTTAATTAACATGGGCGATGTCACAAGAGCGCGCGGAGCAATATGAAATTCTTAGTACCAGCATCAGTTGATTGCATTTTAATAAAATGACAAGTTACTTTATTCTCAATTTTTACATTTGTAAATAACTGCACGCATGGGATAATTTAAAATTATGCATGAAACGCCCATATTCTGTTCATATTCCAGGATTTTTTAATCATCACTTCATGCAAAGTACCCTATAATCTCTCGTACACAGGTTAGTCCAAAATTGGGGATTCGTTTTATCTGGAATAAAATAGCCACAATAGTGATAAGGCTCATCAGTCAATGCATCTCCCCATGTTTGAAGAACTTTCATGTCCGGTTCCATTTGAGTGTCGTGCCATAGCATCATAGACGGATGACGGGATTCCCTGGCGGAAGTCCAATACCCTTTTTTTTAAAGAAGTTTGACAAACAAATCCAAGTTATAAAATAATCTAGTTACAATTGAAAACAAAGACAAAAATGTATATTTTTTACAATTATAATTTGGTCCAAACTCTTCCAGTTTTTGAATCAGCAGATTTATCTGATTTACCGTTTGAACCGAAGCTAGCTGCATCCCAAATGACTGACAATGAGCTTTAGCGTCAGTCCAATTCTTTCATCATAAAGAAACATAATTTTTTTTAGTTAGTTTACTTGGAATTAGAAATTATATAGATGTATTTAAGTTAGAACGGCGCCACTTCCCATCCTCACCATTCTATTTTTGACTTCTGCATGGAAGGACCGAGAATCGACGCTTCCCAGGAGTACTAATGGCTGTGGATCTGTTCTCAATAACGATAAGAACAAGACAATTGATAAAGTGGGGGTTAGTTTTCGTTCAAATAGCGGTTTTGTTTTGCTTGATATCTGGGATAGCTAAACGAAAAAATGAAAACGGTCAGAAAAAACGACCATTTTTGTTGTTTTTAACAAAAAAAAACTTTAGAGAAAAGTTAACTTATATGTAAGTGCATTTATTAATGCTCGTGGATGGAATTGTTTTATCTATTGTAGTAAAATTAGTGAACTAATGAAATATTTATTTTACCGGCCGGGAACACCATCAAAAAATTGGAGGACAACAACACGACAAATATCAGATTTTCTTTTAAGTTCATCTTAAATAACTATGATTTCCGTAAATATTTCAGATATTTTTCGCTAACAAGACTAATAAACTTGTTAATACTAGTTCAAGACTGTGTCTGTTTTGGGTTTGGAGAAATCTAGTGAATAAGACTAATCATAATTCATAGGGTATATAAAAGTGAGATTGCCAAAGCTCAAACCTTTCATCATGCACTATTGCATAACTTTATTTTTTGATCGGTAAACGCTACACAACTTTTAGCAAATCATACAGAAGGTTGTAATGCAATAGCTCTTGCATTAACAAAACAACGGAACATATTGTAACTTTAAAAAACCTTGATAATATGCCATTTAGTTGGAAACACCTTTTGCAAGGATTTCTTTGACATCATTCATTATGTAAGCAGAAGATACATGATGATGATGCCCAAAAAGGATAAAAAATGCAGACAGAAATTTTAAAATTTAAACCTTGGTCAATTATTTACTAACACCCGATCTCCTAATTTCAAACCAAACAAGAATTCCCGAATACACGAGGAGCAATTAAAGTCACTCCCCTGCCTAGCTTTCACAGTGCTCATTGCTTGCATCAATATGATCCCAGCGGTAAACATGAAGGTCAGCATTGACACAAAAATATAGCGGCTGATGGGGACAGTCCCGAGTAGCGTGACTTTTGCTGGGTGCCTGCAGAGCATCCTCTGCAATCGGTATGCTGAAGGAGAAAATATTGCGTCCGGGAAATGTTCCAGTGACTTCAGCACATTTTCTGTAGAGTGGTATATTTTCGAAGCAAAATACGTCACTAGGATGACCCTCAACGAAAACTGGGCAGTGGAGACGTAAACGTATGAAGAAGTACCAGTTTCCGGTTCATAAAGTAAACGAACCCCCTTCAAAATACAAATCCACAATTAGCTTACAAATATATCGCTTCTGGCTACAAAACAACCACAATCCTAAATTGACCTGCGCACCTGCAATATTACGAATAAAATATTATGGATGTAGCATAGGAGAACCAGTGGGGCAACAAACTTGCTAATCTCTTCCGCAAGATCACACAAAGCCAGAACGTTCTCTCGAATTTTTATCCAAATAGCTTCCTTCCTTCGATTTTCCCTATCCAACCTAGCCTGGACCACGTAGACTTTAACCGGCAGCTCTATTATGGACCCATTCTGCAATTGGTCAAAGACACTGTGGAGCTCACCAACCGTGGTCTTCATCTCTTCGCTAATTTGCTCAAACATGAAAGAAATGGCTCGGCATAATACTATCAGAAAAATGTTGGCAAAGCTTCCAGCAAAATGACTAGTTGTTATTGTGTAAATCAAGGGGATGGATGTGATGGGTGACCAGTAGGGGACAAAGGTGGAGAAAGGGCCGGCATTAACATTGTAGATTTTTTCAATAAGGAATTCCTTGTCATGAGTCGAACCTGGATTGGAATATGAAAATAAACTTGCTTGGTTTAATTAATTAATAAAAAATATAATTGTGCCAAGTTCAGTCAACAGAACCTTCGATCTGGACTAGGTACACATTATACAAAACGGTCTCCAGAACACTAGATCCCAACAAGATTACTGCGATTTTCACGCAAAATCTGGGAAACTCCTTGTCCTTCACTTTCAAATCCAAAGTATGGTTTGTGCTAAACCACAGACAAAAAATGTGAAGGATATTGGGAGCATTTCTTAGCCAGTAGATGTATACAGCTAGGATGGAAATCCAATATATTGTATCCTCAAGCTTAGTCATCTCCTCCAGAATGTTTGAATATGTGCCAAAATTCTCCAGAAAGGACCAAATTATGGTAGCTACCACAATCGATAGCGTGATGGTTAACAACAGGCTGTGGATTGAAGAAGGGAATCGCCACCTGGCAAGGGAATTTGAAATTCTTCTCAGTTGAACTTTTTGTAAATGATAATATTTTGAATCTCTTACCGAAACGACAATTTTCCACTTCCATTTGCTCCAGACCTTAAAGATACCGAGATCGGGCTAACCCCTATGAGTCGCCCAAGAAGAAGCATCCATTTTAAACCCTTTTCAACAGGATCTTCTAATTGAAAGTTGTAATCACCGGGTTCTGGGTTCATTTTGCATGAAGATCCATATAAAATCTTTAAAATGCTAGTCTGGAATTAATTTGGTAAGTTTATGATTTCACTACAAACAAAATATAGAAATGAAAAAAGAAATTTTTACTGTCAACAAATGGCAGAAATGATCTAAGTACTCGGCATGTTTGCAAAATTTGATTCGTGCAGTTTTTGGTTTAGCTACAGTGTCAATGTCAATGCACTACAAAGTGTAGAGTTAGCAGTCAAATCGCCTTAATTTAATGTAGCGTCAAACCGGATGCTTACCCGCATGCAGTCTTGATTACTAAGTATACATAAACCGAACCAACAACCATAACTGAACCAAACCGGGACGGAATCCAAAATTGACAGAACGGCAGCCATACTTTGTATAACAACACCATTATAAATTAGTCCGCAGTAGAAGTGAACGTGAAGAGTTCCAGAAGAATAACAACAGCAAAAACTTCATTTCCGATTTACAATAACTATCAGACAAGTACAGTTTAGAAGAGTTGACAAATCCTTTGAATTCGAAGCCGCCATTCACTTCACCAGTCAAGTTCTGTTGTTTGCTATACTACAGCTTATAATTAACAACGCATTGAGTGGAATAACACTCGTTTGTCTATTTTACTGAACAATGTCTTCTTTGTATTCGAGTGCGTTCACGATTGTCCCCTCTTCTACTTTCACTTTTGTATTAGGCTGAGCATGAAGCCAACATGTCACACACTCGTTAGCCTAATGTGTGTAGGCTTCATTAATTTTGTGTACCTTTACAATAGGTTGGAATCAAATTAATTTGGAAAATTGGATATTCAAGCGGGACAATGAAAAATGTGTTGGAGTTGGGTGACTGAACTGTTGGGAGCAAACAAACTAAATTGCCCTTTGAGATTAGAAGCATTTTCAGGTTGGATGTGGATGTGGCGATGTGACATAAATCGTCAGATCTGCCTATCACTGCCAAAAATGTAATTTTGAAACGCTTGATTAACGAAAATGCTTGTTTGATTATACTCAAGCTAGTCAAGCTTTCGAGTATCAACAGAATTGCTCATAAACAGAAAGGAACAAAATATTCCAAAGAGTTGCGAATTACGAATATAAATTAGATTGATGCCATAACTTAGTATGTATTTAATATATCTGATTTGGGACTAAATCAGAATCCGATTGGATCAAAATCTAAATATTATAAGTTTCATACTAGATCACTAGATCAGCATCTGAAATTTTCGTATCAGATCAGATTAGATCCAGCTTTAGTCACTTCCAGAGTACATTATATGCTTGCTCAACTCAATTCCAATGAAAATTAATAACTATAATAATTAATTTAGTGTTAGGAGCAAAAATTTCCAAATATGTGACGTATATTCCCGTTAGACACAAATATTATTCTCATATTTCGATAGTTGAGCAAATAATGACAGACGACAGACACCAGGAAACACGAAATCCATCTCCTCCTCTTTCTGTTCTTTCTTGATTGCTAATGGATGAAACAAGTCAAGAACAAACCAGGAAGCAGAGCTTGTTGCCACTTTAAACACTTATTTTAGTTTAAATTTCAACATAGCCTTATTAAAATCTTAAAATTGTTGATTTGGCTTAAGTTAATTTTTTATTTTGGGACTTGCTATTTTTCTTCAAAATAAACCATATATTCTTCTGCAAGGCATCCACATTTTCCCTGATGCTTGGCAATATCAAAGGCCAACGTAGGCACAAGGTTTCATTAAGTTTTGCTTAAAAGCGCTCTTATAAAAACTTTCTTAATTTTGAATTAAATAATCACCCATTTTTAATTAAAAATTAATTTTTACCTATTTTCCTATTTAATTTGTTAAAATGTTAACAGAGGTAGGTTTACTCAAGGAGTTTAACTTGATCTCCACTTCATGGTGGAATAAAGTCACGGGTCCACCAATGGAGTGGGACAAAAATCGTAGGGAAATCAAAATTGTTCCAAATGCTTATCTCGTGTCCTCCGTCATGAGCGCGTTTGTTGGAGTATGCTTATTCCAAAAGGCGTTGGGTTCTATTGTTGATGCCCAATTCTATAACATTCCAATGGACAAGAGCATCCAAGTCTTTCTAGCAATATTTGGACTGGGCTGCTTCTTCGTTTCCTATTATTCCTTTAAAACCTATCGGGAGCCTAGTCTGGGTAAGACGTTCCTTGAGTCGTTGGTTCATTTCGAAGCCCGATTCATTGCAAATGAGACAACCTCATGGAAATCTATGTTGAAAAGACGAAAATTGACAAAGTTGGCGTTGATAACCAGTAAACTTTTCAGGATCACTTTGGCACAAATGTCTTCTCCTTTAGTTGGTCTGATTTCTGCGATTATTCCAAATTTTCCATTGAATCTGCTTTCCGATTTCCCTTCAAGGATACTTCTTGAAAAACTGGACTCTCTTGGATTCGGCTCAACAGTCACTGGGATGGGATGGCTAATTGAAAAGATTTCAACCATTGCGTTAAATCTAGTCGCTTGGCACTTTCCTCTGCAGAGCATCTCAATTTTACTTACTGAGATCGTGACCGGATGTGTTGGATTGACGGCTGCACTGTTGGAGTTTGAAAGGTCAGATTCCACGGCGTAAACTTACCTTCCATGTCTTTATATTTTGGTTTTACTTGAATTGTGTCATTTTTTTATAGGAAGTTTGGAGGGGGATCAATGGAGTTGGGGGTGTGGCTCTACAGACAAATCACATATGACGACTCACTTCCGCCAGTTGGAGTCAACCATGTTAGTTCTCTTGCTTGTCCACGTTGTGAATTCCCAGCTAATCGGGGGGTTCAACGTGTTCCGAAATTATGGAACTCTGAGCATATACGAAAGTGGGTTCTACATGCTGATCTTCTTCAATTCGATTGTTGCGGTCACCTTCCTATTCGGATTCTGCGCGGAGGTACATGACTACTCTAAGAAGTGTAGGAAGCGCCTTCAGACAAATCTTGTTGGAATTGGGGGAGTATTCATGGCAAAGAAGTATAGGAAGTTTGTACGCTCCTTTCCAATTATGAAAGTTTACTTCGGAAGTTCAAATTACATTGAGAAGCTGACTCCGGTTACTTTCGAATATTTTGCAATGACAAGTCTTCTTGACTGCTTGTTGCTGTCAAAGTCATAGACATTCAAAATGTAGCATAAATCAATACTGAATGGGTAATTTTCATGAAAAACTATTTGAAAATGGAAGGATGTGTTTAAGTCTGGTAATGATGTAATGATGTAGTCATTTGACAAGTTTTAGACGCATATATCATGGAGTGCTTTATCAGCTTTTTCATTGCTATTTTAGAGTTTTTGAATAATTTGTTTAATTCGATTTTTATGATAATATTTAATGCGTTTAATTTAAAGTATTAACGATATATGTTAAATGAGGAGAGGACCCTGTAGATCTGGACGAGGTTAGTACGTGGCTTCAGATGGCCAATGAGATCGCGAAAAAGGTGGCAATAGTGGATGACGAACTCCGTGATATGTTGTTGGAGGAAGACGCTGAGGAGGACGAGTTGAATGAGGAAGATGATGCTTGTGACGATTACAAGCGACTATACCTCCTCATTAAATCCAAAGCGGAAAAGGCCTTCAAGGCGACATTGGAAGCCGGAAGTTACTCCACAGCAGCCCAGTTGGCTATTGAAGCCAATGTTGAGAAGTTGATCAGTCCAGCCCCTGTGGAAGCTGAAAGTGTTCATGGCTCAGCTAGTCAGTTGAATGCAGCAGAAGGGGACAGGAAGGAGCATCATCTTCCCAAGATGAAATTGAAGGAGTTGAAGAGTGAACATGAAAGTCTTCTGAGGACGGTTCCGGAGTCGGCCTTGCTGCAAGCGCAAGGTGCGGATTGGAATCAGGCAGAAGTGAATAAGAATATGTTCACTGCTTATGACGACGTTTTTAATGAGTGGATGGAGGAGGGCATTATTGAAGAAATTCCTGAGGATGATTTGTTGAAAAGCCATTACTTGCCACATAGGGCAGTAGTAAAGGAAGAAAGCACCACTACAAAGATTCGTCCAGTTTTTGACGCATCTTGTAAAAGTGGACGAGCTCCTTCTCTCAATGATTGTTTGGAGAAGGGACCGAATTTAATTGATTTGATTCCCTCTGTTATGATGCGATTTCGGAGGGAAGAGATTGGAGTCATATCTGACATTAGAAAGGCTTTTTTGATGATAGAAATCGCGGAAGAAGATCGTGATTTTCTCAGATTCCTGTGGTGGGAGGATGCCTCCTGTAAAAAGATGAAAATTTATAGACACAGGCGTGTCGTGTTTGGAGTCAATTCAAGTCCATTTTTGCTGGGAGCGGTCATCAACCATCACTTGGCACAGTACGAAGATGATCGGATGGAGGTAGCTGCAAAATTGAAACGCTCACTTTACGTTGACAATTCAGTTACGTCAGTCAAGGATGGAGAGAAATTGCATAAATTTCGAAAAATCTGCACAGAGATTATGGCTGAGGCGAGCATGGATCTTCGCTTATGGCAAGACAGCTTTGACGTCAGCGAAGAAATGGAGGAGCGCGTAGTTCCAGTTCTAGGAATGAAATGGGACAGATTTCTGGATAAGCTTTATTGTGATGCTCCTTCTACCACTGTCAAACCAGAGGAAGTTACGAAGCGAAACATTTTGTCTTTGACTCAGCAGATTTTTGATCCAATGGGGATTTTAGCATTGGTGACCGTTCAGCCCAAATTATTGTTGCAGGAAGCGTGGGCACAGAAAAAAGGTTGGGACGAAGCCGTGGAGGAAAGCGCTCGGAAACGTTTTCTACGCTGGACTAAGGATTTGCCGGTATTGTCGGAGATCCAGATTCCCAGATGCTTTTGTACCGGAAATGGCGACGATAAGGATTGGAGTTTACATTGTTTCACAGATGCCAGTTTCCTGAGAGCCGAGGGAAATCCAGTCAGCGTACAGCTGCTTCAGGCGAAAGCAAGAGTGGCCCCGTTGAAAAAGTCAACCATTCCAAGATTGGAGTTAAGGGGTTGTCTTATTGGAGCTAGACTGACTGCAGCGGTTTGCTCGTCGCTGGACTTGGAAAATGTGCTTACCCACTATTGGAGTGATTCGTCAACCGCCTTGTCCTGGATAAGGAGAAATGACGACTGGGGAACGTTCGTTGGGAACAGAGTGCGTGAGATACTGAGCTTGACTGATGCTCAACAATGGAGACATGTTCCTGGGAAAAAGAATCCTCCAGACCTACCATCGAGGGGATGTACAGCATTGCAGTTGCTGGAATCGAGATGGTGGGAGGAACCAGATTGGCTCAGAGAAAGTCAACGATGGCCAGGTGAAATTCCGAAATCGGACGAAGTGGAAGCGGTTGTGCCGTCAGAGGACAGCATTCGAGATGCCGCTCCGTTCGAAATTGTGGGAGTCGATATGGACGGACTAAATCGGAGGTTTCGATATCGTCAGAAGCTTGTGGACCAACCGAGAAGTCGTTTCCGGAAGTGGTTCCAGAGAAGCTTTGAAAGAAAAGCACGAGAGAAGTCGTTGCCGAGAAGCTTTGAAAGAAAAGCACGAGAGAAGTCGTTGCCGAGAAGCTTTGAAAGA
>JAQGAH010001290.1:0-15917 GCA_034696885.1 Lepidocyrtus paradoxus
AGAGAAGAAGACTCCTGCCTCCAATCAAGGACTCCAGATAGAAGACGAAGCCTGTTGCCGTTGAAGGAAGGAAGGAAGGAAGGAAAATCCAGTTACTCGGAGTGGAAAGCCGAGAACTCCTGCTCCCATGGAAGGAAGAAGCCTAGAACCTGTGAGGGAAGAAGAGATTGGGACTATTTTTGGACCTGCCACGACGTCACCTGAAATGGCTCATCGTTCCATTTGGAGAAAACCTGAAGGTCAAACTTTGGAGGAGTTCGTATGTGAAAATTCGACCAGACCTATGAAGACATGGACGGACTTCACCCCGAAGCTAATCTACGGTAGCTTGACGGAGCCCGACACGTATTCCTTGTACAGCGTCACTATGGATATTTGGGAGGAGGAGAATATAACTGCTGTACCATGCAGTCCACCACCAGAAGACATCCTGCCTCTAAGACGGAACTATATGAATACTGCTATTCAACAAGCCATCGTTACCTTCGATGCAGAGACGATCGGACCAGAGGAAATGCCCCAGCATCCGTTATCGGTGAAAGATGTCAGTTCCAGACCATCGCTACACGCTCGGAAACCATGGGGAATTTGTGTCAACTCAAAGACTGAACAGGTGCGTATTTTTACTATATCTAATCCTCGTATTTCAACATTTTATGTTTGATTTATTTGTTTTAATTTGTGAAATTTAATCATGTATTTTGAATGTTTCCAGATTTATATTGCCGACCGAGCATACCACGATATCCTCGTCTTTGGATCTGATGGAGAGTTCCAGTGCCATATCGGGAGAGGCCTACTAAACCGTCCCGTTGCCTTGGCTTACGACTCTGTTGGAGACCGGTTGTTTGTCACGGACAAGGACAGCCATCGCATCCGAGTGTTCAGCGTCACAGGTCAACTTCTGTTTGACTTTGGAGGAAAAGGAAGGTTTCCGGGCAGGCTCTTATATCCATGGGGGATTGCAGTATCGAAGGATGGAGCGTATGTGGCCGTTGCTGACGCTGGGAATCGTAGGATCCAGCTCTTCAGTTCCAGTGGGAAATACTTACGTCATTTTGGAGACTCGCCGTTGGGTCGGAGAGATAGACGTGTCAACCTATTGCTCCACGCACCCCGCAGTGTCGCCTTTGACCGTACTGGTGAGTATCGATTTCATTTCGTAAAGTTTATTTTTCGTGTCAAGATTAATTTTAAACGATAATTTAACAATGAATTTTTATTCTTTCAGGTCAGTTTTTATACGTGACTGATTTCAACCTGCACAGCGTGTTGCGACTGGACCTGATGAGCCTGGAAGTTGGGACGCCCGAGTTGAGCCGCTTTGTTTCCGATGAGCTGGAACTGCGTCGCCCATCCGGAATCGATGTGGACGATGCTGGGAACGTGATCCTTTGCGATACGAAGAACCACTCTGTGAAGATTTTTGCCCCCGACGGCCAACTTGTCAATAGGATCTTTGGGACTGGAGAAACTGTGTTCGAGCAACCATTGGATGTCGCTGTTCTTCCCTGTGGATTCCTTGCAGTGCTGGATCTGAACGGACGAGTTAGAATTTTTTAAATAATAATGTAACTACGTTAGGAATAATATCGTTATACTTTTGTCCTACTTATTATTATGTAAATAGTTTTTAATATTTCATTTATATTTTTACTACTGATATTGTAAATTGACTAAGGATATTTTTGTATTAATAAACTACTTGGTACTTTTGTAAAATTATTCTCTGTGGTAATGTCTCTCGTTGCTTATATTTTGCATAATGTCCTCATAAAATTTGCACACTAACAATTTCCATTCATCTAACCAAAGGAACTTTAATCGCAATCAAGAAATTCATATTATTCCCCTATATTGCATACATGACTCTTCTGCTCCGCTCCATTCATGATAAAACATTTTCCCCTATTCCATGCAATTCCGACTCAACATGCTTTCCTCATTGCAATAGCACTTACAGTACTGCAAATTACAAGCAGTCTTTCCTAGCATGGCAAAAATAACAAATAACCAACTCAAACTTTAACCCTTTCCATGGATTGTCAAAGAAAACCGAATCAGATAGTCAGAAATCCCTAAACTTTAATTAATAAAGCATATTTTGCTTTCACTTTTACTGGTGATATTGTAAATTGACTGGACATATTTTTGTATTCAATAAACGTTTGTAAAATTATTTGCTGTGGGAATGTCTCTTGTTAATTTTGCAAAACGTCATCATATAAAATAAGCACAAACATTAAATTTTAGAATTTGAAATTTAAGTATTTGCAAATAATTCACATTAAGTTATAGCATATTTAATTTTTCTACTCCATTTGTAATACCAGTAATACGACATTGTTGGTCTTGATATTTTCATTTATAAAATGACTGACACTATCCAGTTGATGTGCGGTTGGAGGTACAATAACAATTCGCATATCTATTCGGAAGTTATTCGCATATTGGTAAATGGCTCTATTAAGATTGTAAGATTGTTGTACGTTTTTGATCTTTCATGACTAAATTTTTAAATGTAAAAAGTCATTCTTAGACGATTTTAAATGAAACGGGGAATTTTTCTGTTACGGGAGGAGAGGAAAAGTGGGTAATAAACACTTTAAATGTCTAGTTTTCTAGAAGTTCGAGTCGTTGGAGGGATATAATCTTCATTATTCATAACCAAAGAATTGGATGAGCTTGGTTTCTCTTCCAATTCTTAAGTTCTACCAACAAAGCATTGAATAACCCGGAGCCATCTATCTCTCGAGAATTAAGGGAAAAGGATGACAATTTTTCCGCAACAAAGAGTTGAATAAAGATGCACAAAGATGCTAGAGAATGTAACAGAATTGTACAGACTACAGACTACAGACTAGTGTTGTTGATTAATTAAAATTACCTAAGTACGGAATACCTCGCGTACTTTTAGTTAGTACATTCATGCATTGTACAAGTACCAAACCAAAATTCGGCAAAAAAGAAAATGCGCTGATGGAATAAGCACATCTTAAAGTTTCCTTTTATTTACATTTTCCAACAGCCCGCATCATAATATATCACCATCAAATCAGGATAGTTTAAAACAGATTAATCCAGTTATATCTATCATTTTACTTTCTATTGGTGTCTGTAAATAGCTAATTGTATCATTTATGGCATCATATTACATTGCATTACAATTACATACATCTGATAGTATCAATACTTATTTTCTAACAAATGCCCATTGTTCCCATTTACAACATTTTTACAACCGCGATATGAAAAGCTTTTGTGTAAATAACTCAACCCAAACAGGAAGAGTGATCAACGACAATATTGATAAAGTCAAACTGGGACGAAAGGATACCTTTCTCTCGTTTTCCTGTCGACCTTCGAAATCCATCTTGTTCCCCCCATCCAGCATCTCCCTCTCACTCGATTTACTGCATTTCATTCCATCTTCTTCCCTTTTCTACAACATCCTGTTTCCTACTCCTGTCCCACTTTTTCCACCTTTTCCCCATCCCATGTCTCACCCAAGCATCCCCAAAAATAAAATCCGACCTTATGGATCCGATACGAAGAAGATAATGACGATCTTCATCATCATCATCATCCTGGAGTAGATCAGTGCATACTATTTAACTAACATTGCAACCGAGCTCCAGCTCCGCCTTGTCTAGTCTTTCACTTTTTCCTAAGCATAACGTCCATGTACCATCTATCGGCCACTTTCCAATTTCAGCCTTTTTATACTCAAAACATATACCACACCATAACCCTTTCATATTCTTCTCCAAAACATGCAGAGGATTCCACTCCACTCCATTCCCCAAATTCAGAAGAGCTCCCAAGTGCTAGCATGAAAGGGAGCTGAAAACAATTCCTTCAAATGCATAGATTTTTAATATCCACGGCTAATGGCGAAGTTCATACGGACGGAAGTTCATATCTACTTACACTACACGTTACATATAATTTCCTCTCCACATTACTTACACGATGTTTTCTTTTGAATTTACAACACATATATTTATGCATAATAATAACAAACAATCAGACAAAAAGGGTTATCATCCTCCTGCTCATCATCATCATCACTATACACATGTATCATGTATCATCATATTCATCATAACAAATTTCCTTTTTGACTTCTCTCTTCTGGTGGAGGACATCAGGCCATCATCGACAAGTTGTTATAAAAAAACATGTACATTACACATATAACTGTACCATCATCATAATCATCATCATCATTATCATGCTATCAACCTTACACCTTATCAACTTCAAAAACAGATATTCTCCCTTGTGGACTATCGACTAGAGAGTCCAAATGATATGATATGATATGATATGATATTCTTATGAAGATGATGATCCCGACACCATTTTTATTGTTATGTATATTCATTCTACATTCATGTATTTCGTCGTAATATGGGCCTGCCTGCACACATATTGCACATTTTTTTTGTGGAGCAAGTCGCGAGAGTTAAAAGTCTTCTGATGGTGATGATGATGATACTCGTCGTGCTTATGCTTTAGATTTCTCACATCCGTGCAGAGTCGCTGCTCCTCATCGTCTCCTCCTCCTCCTTCCTGTGTTCCTTCTGACTAGTGAAAAAAAATAGTTTTTTTTATATTTCATCGTCATCATCATCCTCCGAAATTAATTATAATCAGCGTCCTCCGTGAAATAAAGTAATCATAACTGATGATGATGATGATGAGCAGTGATGCTAGAATAACAATAACATAAACAACAACAAGGGGGAAAATATTAAAGGGGAGTCGCAAAAACTCTCAATGATCATGAACAATCCCTCCTCGAACTGCAACTCAGCTCAGAAGAGTACAAAACAAGCCACAACTAGCAGCATTTATATACGAGAACAGTTAAAAAATATAATGCGTAATATGTAGAGAAACAAGTGAGGAGAGGAATAATTAAATCATCATCATCATCTCGATTAACTTGAATATGAAGTTTACATGTGGCCCTCTCTGTATGCGAGTGATTGTGAGCATTTTCCTATATTTTAACTAGCCAGTCATGTTAAAAAATGGTGATAAAGTGGTGTAATGGCTGAACGAACATTGTGTATGATGGGGAGGAGAAATTTAAAATGATGTTTAGCAACTCACGATAACAATCTACATTCTCAAGAAGTCACGAAGACAAACTCGGCATATCATCACAATTAAAAAAAATATAAGTTGCAATAAAGAGGAGTACATTTTCCCACTGTTGAATTGAAGGGGACTAGGATAATATTTTTTTTTTCAACATTTCTCCACCTCCCTCCTCCACCCTCCTCTAAATGTTTTTGAATCGCAACATCCAACTCCACATCGTTATCATGCTCGAGTGCTAAAGGAAGGAACATGCTTGTTTATTACACTCTTTACGATTTCTAAATGTTTCATTAGCTCGTATATAGCTGGGAGCTAATTTATTGCTGTTTTTATTGCCACTCATCATCATCATCCTCCCCACCACAATATTATTAGCTAATCGTTAATAGGAGGAAGCAATTCAATTCAGTGGGGCTGTTTCACTTTTAATTGTGCTTGTTCAGCGCTCTGTTTGAAAAAAATGTTATCAAATTGTTAAATAGAAAACGAAATTATCACACACCCCACATGTCGTTTTGTCTTGTTATGATAGTAACTCCCTTTGCAGTATTTCCAATAATTCTCAAATAGTTAACAAATGTCACAATAAAGTGGAGTGCCAAGTTGTATTAAGAATTATAAATAATTTCTCATTAGATGATAGAGGGAAGGAAGCTGAGAGGGATTTAAAAAAAATCTTAATCAAATATAGGGAACTCAATGTGCATTAACTTAAGAATTTAGAAAGGGGAGGAGATAGCAAAATATATAGTTCCACAATTAAACTCGACCATTATATTATTAAAACGAGAACATTTTCGAATCCCATTCAAAACTACCCATCACGTCTCAACTGAAAAACATCATCAATGAAAGAACATTTTAACCTCTTGAGAAATAGAAACTACAAGAGCCATTAACTATTTACGAGTTGTTAAACAAGCTCAAGACTAAGACGCTTCTGTTCATTCCTTTAAAAAAAGTATCCATCTCGCCAACATCAACAGCAACAAGAACATTTTTTTATGTGAGTGAATCCCCGTTCAACTTTTACTACTACGAGGATTAAGGATTAAAAATCCCTTCAAATTATCAATTATAAATCATCAACCTTTTTTTAAACTCTTGTTTAAATAATCAGAGGATAAATAGAGGACCATCAAAATCTGTTGCGAAATTCGTCCAAAGACGTTTGTGTGTTTCCGTGTAAAAAAAATGTTAACTGGGATGAGTCATTTGCGTAGTCACTAAATGGGGAAAAGTTGAAGTGATTTTAGCTGGAAGAAGGAGGAAAAAAGGAGGGGACATTACAGTTAATTTAATAACAGACGAGGAATGTTAACGAACTGAATGTTGAATGTTTAAAGTAGTATTATCATTTATCATGTTCCCCCTCTCATTATATCATAGTTTGCCAGTTGTTCATTCACATATTTTTCTTAGTTAATCCTCCAAATTAATGATAAAGAAATGGAGCCCAGGACAGTGATGACATAAGAGGATTATGATTATTTTTATGGCTAAAACGGCCAACACATTGGAATAAATGAAGACAAGTGGAAGTTGGAAAGGAGCTCCTCATCAGCCAACATCCCTATCGTGATCCACCAGCAAAAATTGTTCAATTTTTATTTTCTCTGTACGCTTCGTTAATTCCTCGTATTGTTGGACTTGTTAAAAGTTAATCCAAGAAGTGGTTAACTATTTACATTAAAAGAAACTGTATGATGTAACATGACTCAGCTCAGGGGGCCGACGACTTCCAGCATGGAAGGGGAGTCATCATCATAAAAGAAGGATTTTTGTTCTGTGAAGATGCAAGATGTGAAATGAGGGAAGATATGGGCTATGGTGAAGTGTTATTGGCTTCTACGTGCAGCGATTGCAGCGTCGTCTGATCCACTTATTAAGTTAAAGTGGATAATCATTTCCCCCTCCTCACTGGTCTGCTCATAATTCTGGACTGCGCTTTTTTTGTCTCATTCATGGACATTGGATTGGAGCTTGTGGTGGTGGAGTGATTACATTGGATGGAGGAGATGCAGTGATCCCTGTTGGCAGATCAACGTCGTCATCACCATCAGCATCCTGATTCTGGTAACTCACTGCTCCACATTAGAAGTGATACGAATAATATGGAGAGCTGAAGAGGATATTTCCACACTGGTTTTGTTATGCTGCAATGACTCGGGTTAACTCTCACTGATAACGCTGTGGGTAAGCTCATTGACTCATGTTATTATTTACAAACTAATTTTTATCGATTTACCGTTTTACTTTACCCAGTAAAAAAGTTGTTTGGGGTGAGTAAACCGAGTTTCAGCGAAGCGTGGTTGGTAATATGTGTGACGTAATTTATACGATTTTTGGGCGACCTGCTTTTCGCCCAATAGGCGATAACCGTCTGTGTGTTTGTATGACAGTTTTGATAAGGAACATTTAGAGAAAAAAAGTGTTTCTCAATTCATAATAAACTCTTTTTTTTGTCCTTGCAGACTCATCAACTGATGATTGTGACCAGTCATCAAGTCAACTTCCTGATTGAGAAGCGTCCTTATGGCTAGGTTCGCATAATTAGCTTTCCGGATTATTGCTGATTCGTCGATATAGAAGAAATTTTTGCAGAAGTGGCTTGTTTCGTCATTTATTTTCCAAATACGTAATCATTTAAAGTCTGATTGGACTGGGAGAGCGACAAGTTGTCACAAAAGTCTTGATATTTTCATTTTTTTATTTTGTGTTTCAATTTTTTTATTGCTAATTATTTTTTTTATGTTTGTAAATCTTGTTTTGCAACTCAAGTTCTGAAAGATTAATTGCAATTGTAATCATGATCTAATAGTCATAACCTTCAGGCGTAATAGGAAGAATTAATATATAGAATGACTTAAAGTGACGCAAGGGTGGTGGGTGTGAAGGACAAACGTGTCTTTTGTCATTTAATGGCAAATAATATCAAACTATAAAGATCGGAAAGTGCATTAGTTATTTGTAGCCGTATAAGTTATCTACTTTTGGGTGTAATAACCCCTATCAAGACATCTGCAATCTGTAGTGCTATTACTATTTGTGTAGCGAACAATCTTCAATTAACCGTCTGCTGCTGGACAGTCTATTCTAAATGTTATAAACATTATCTGCACTATACCTTCAAAGATACGATTTTAATTAATACGATATTACAATCTATTCCGAGATATTTAGCCCAGTTGTTAATCATAAATGCAATGTGTTCAATTACCGCTGTTCAGTCACAATAACTTTTACTCACAATTTCCTACCTTTCAGAATTAGCTCTAAGTCACACCCCGTCCCTTTCGATTTTAAGGAGACTCCACAAACGTGACAACCTTGTCCAAATAACTTCCGTTGACTGGTTTTTGTTGTTCTCGCCAAAAAAGATAACTATCTCTATAGTTGTTACCTTAATGCAAAGTACCAGTCAGTTGTCTCAAGTGCGTTAAACTCTGCTTCTGAACTTGTATAATTGTGGACTAGGAAGAAGGTTAAGTCTACATTTCTGAAAGGAAAAGATAAGCTAGGCAGGCAGGCAGGCAGTTGGATAAGATCCAGTTCCTGCCGTCCACCCTCCTTTTGTGGCATTCATGACTCTGTTGAACAGTAAAAGTCCTGGTGACTTGCCATCCTCAACGTCTTCTTCCTCCATATCCGTCTCCCAACAGCATCCCAACAATAAGGATTGTAATGGTAGTAGTGAACCTAGTGACAGTAGTAGTTTGACAGATAAGATTGTTGGTAGTCCTCCTCAAAGTGATAACCACGGCAATACGTTGGATAATTTGGCCGGGGAGAATCTCCCCGTAGTTATGGACAATCGAAATATTGGTGGAGGTCGTATGATGACCTCTTGGGCTCAAAGAATGCATCGAAGAGCTGCCACGCTGGGGACGGTTGTCACATCCTGCGGTCATCCATCTGCACCCTACCCTCGTCGTATTGAAAAGTAAAATCCATTTATATCTTTAAGAAATATAGTTGAAAGTGGTATGTTTAATTAAATGGTAGTTTTTAAGAGCTTATTTTGTGGTGCTAAATGTTGACATGTTTGCTCCTCTTCAGGGTCAAGTTTGGCGTTCCATTAAGTGAAGTTTGTAAAAACGACATTCCAGGTCCACTTCTGGTATGTATCTATTTCGCAATATTTTTGTATTTAATTAGTAAATATAAATATGATATTGTGAAAAAATCCAAAATTGTATGTCTTTTAGTAATAATGTATTTTTTTCATGTATGAAACAGGTGCTTATTCTGAAACTAAACAAGGAGGCACCGTACAAAAAGGATGTGTTCAGAGCTCCAGGCCATCAAGGCAACATGAAGAAATTAATTCACTTTCTACAAAATGGAAGACTTGTGAACATTGATAATTTCTCTGTCTACACGATAGCTTCCGTGCTCAAAAAATTCCTCAGAAAACTTCCCGATGGTATCTTTGGTCGTGAGGGGGAACAAGAGCTGTTCCAAATCATTGAGATGTCAAGCACAGAGCAGCAAAGGGACCGTATTCATTCGTAAGTAGCTCGTGTCTAGACGATAAATCGTCAAAATATTTATATATTTTTCTGCTGACTTATTAATTAATTAAGCAATTTTTGTGGTGATTTCTTTAAAAATTTTCTCTTTCTCATTTTTTAAAGGTTAATATCGTCACTGCCAATGTGCACTCAAAGGCTAATCGTGCTACTTTTCGGTACATTTCGAGTTATAGCTTCAAACTCGGATCGCTCACAGACTGGAATGACATCCGAAGCACTCGG
Organism: Lepidocyrtus paradoxus; assembly: GCA_034696885.1. Lineage (NCBI taxonomy): Eukaryota > Metazoa > Arthropoda > Collembola > Entomobryomorpha > Entomobryidae > Lepidocyrtus > Lepidocyrtus paradoxus. Next base: position 9,870 of record JAQGAH010001290.1, read on the forward strand.
AGTGTCCGTTGCTCCATCCTTCTTTCAGAGTTGTGTGTCCGATGGGAAGCAAGCCAAAATGGAAGATGTGATGCGGTTTAAGGTGGGAACGTCTATAAAAATCTTGCCAATTGTTTTACATTTTTTGTAATCGTATCCACAACATATATTTCCCTTTTCGCACCTTTACCAGTTCTTGCAAATCTAGTTTAAAATGTTCCGGAGGGTCTTGAAACTGCATAATATATTTGGTCAATACATATTCCAAACGATCACCGTCACATTTATAAATTTTATAGAGGCTAAAAGGAATGTATGGGCGGCTTTAGAGTTGAAGGCTCCTAAAATTTGTTTTCATAACGGTTTCCAATGTCATTTTGATAGTACAAATTGAAACTACGAAAGTAATCCCCCACCGCCCAAACCAAAAAATTGAGCTTTCCATGCTAGGCACATACTTATTGTTAGGTATTTGAAGGGGACCAAACACAAGTTATCATTTCTTTGGCGAACATCTCTAGTTAGTATTGAAAGCTGATACCGGAGACTTTTGGGATGTTTCTATATTGTTGTACATATACTAAATACTAATGATCTTTTGCTCACCCTCCTCCACTTTGCATAATATTTAGTACGAAAGACTCATTCCACTCAGCGAGCTTGTCTTTTTAACTTGTCGCCAACAACGCACTATATTTTGTGGGAACAACTTTTAAACACTAACTTTTTATCTTGCTTTTTTCCATCGCCACCACTACTTTACTACAAAACTTTTTTTTCTTTTGAATTCCCCGTATGTAATAATTACTATATATATATATTTACAACTACCACATAGTAGACCACTGATAGTCTTGCTAAGTTTTTTGGCTAATTTTTTCTAGTAACTTACAAGAAAGTAATCTTGAAAGTGTTTAAAAAATTAACCATTTTAAACCAGCCAGTTGACGTTTTTATACGGATTTTACTATTAATTGACAGTTTTTTCTCATAAGTATGCTGATTTTGGATATGACTAACCAAACTACTAAAAAAAACAAATTTTGTTCTTTTCCACAAGTCTCACTTAAAGTAACCATTTCTACTAAAGCTCTATTTTTACGCTGTCTGTCTTCTTGTTGTGTACTGACATTATCCGGTTTCTTCTTTGTTTGTTTTTTCTCAATTTTTGCAATCTCTTCTGTCACTCTCTCTGTATCGTTTGGGCGGTTCCATCATTGATTGTTGTAGGCCGAGGTGGACGTAAGTCATCTTAAACCAATCATATTCCCATCCAATGAAAATAAACGTAATCTTGTGATTGTGGTGTGTAACTTTCATTTGTGTTATGAACTGAGTTTTAGCGTTTGAGGAAATATTAAATATAAACCTTTTTACTCAATACATTTTTTTAGTTAGTCTTATTTCTATTAGTGAATTACTTGTATATTATTAATATTCTATATTAATATTCTATATTATACTGTAGGTTGTTACTTTGAAATTTTTTCAAGTTTCCCCTTAAATGACTGATAGTATTCAATGAATTTTTATATTCACACGATCCCATCTGTCACACTTTATGTTGGTGATGTTTCCGTTTTGTTCACATAGTTAGCTGTTGGTCATTTAGTCATTCTCGCATTTTTTAAACTGTGCTTTGTAATTATTGATTCCAGGGAATGTAGGTTGACTGGAACTGTTGACGTGGCTAAGGGATACGAAAAGTTAACTAGACAGCATTTAAAATTGAGCCCGTAATAAATGTAGTATGTGTATCTTAGGTTTGAGTTGAATTGCTTTGAGCAATTTGCTTTCCACAAGCACTGTATGCTTTCAATAGACTAACACTGATTAGATTGCGGAGATGATAGTAGCACAGCAGTAATTTGTAGATCACGTTCTGTTGTTCACAAAGTAATTGCTCATGCTGCGGATATTGTTGTGTTGTAATAATGCTTGTTCTAACGACCAACAGTAACACACACGCGGATTTAAACTATTCTCTAGAGAAACGTATAGATTGGTCTAGGCTTTGTGATGTCTCGTCTCTCTGGAAGCTAGGATTTTCTCACTTTTGTAGATGTAATGACTATGTTCTCCTTGATAACTTAATGTTACGCGCTGTAAATCTTTAATTTTTAGTTGAATTGTAAGGATGATGATGATAATGATGATATTTTTGTAGGAAATTATGAAAGACAATGAATAGGATATTACACAATGGAGGATTAATTTCAGTAGTTAATGTGAATCTGTTTTTGTTTTATTTTTCGCGTCTCTGAACCATCCAATTTATTGGGGTCAAAAACCATCTAGGTGGCGACGAAAATCATGAAATTCCTGATTGACAATTTCGGGGTGAGCAACCTGTTTGGCAGAGAGAACTATGAATACTACGCAAGAATCACTGGCCGGATTCTGAAAGTGGAGGAAGACTGGATATTCAGCTTTCGCTACCCTCCCGACGCACTCGTCTCGCGTAAGAATTCTTCTGATTCTTTCAGTAATCCACTTTCTCATTAAGGTCACATCCTAAATACGAGGAGTTACTTTGTTGAGTTTAAGTTAGTTGCATCCAGTAAAAATTGAAAGATTTTTTTACTTGATTCAATAATATTATTAACTAGCCAAGAATGCTGTTAATTGATTTACTTTAGAGTTCTAGTTATTCAAGCCGAGCTCTCCACCATAAGCTCTGCAAGTGACTAATGAGAGGTTATACTTTATACAAAAAAAAAACAAACAATCAGAATGTTGAAAACAGTTTAACAAGCCTTTAACACATTTAATGTGTCTTGCTAGCGATTATATTTTTTTGGCGGGTTTAGTAAAAGAGAAACCCCAAATGACATTAATCCTTTTTGAAGAGTTGATGCTAAATTTGAAAATAATTTGGATTTGATTAATATGGACGAAAAGACAATTTGTTAATATTACTGTATATATACTATGCAAACAGAAGATCTGTGCCAACTGTGGAGCGTTACCAAACGTAAGCAGTCACGAAAATAATAGAGTATTTAAAGCGTAGCGTTAGTGGTTTCTCATACCAAAGATGAAAACGTTTAAGTATTTTCGCGATTTTTTTTCTAATTACTTCATGATTTAAAAAAAAATACGATAGACATAAGAGAAGTTGACATATGGACAGGATTTTAAGGTTAAGACTTGGCTTAAGTCTAAGATTGTGTGAGATGTGAAGGAATATATTTCAGCGGCACTTTGCATGTTGTTTTATCCTCTTCCCTTGCCATTTGGCAATTGAGGATCTGCAAGTTGTCATTTGTGACTTGTTTTTACTCCTACTTATTAAATTTTTAAACAAGACAATTATCATTCATTATTTTCGCTGCTTCTGCCACACTTTTTATAGGACAACAATCACTTGAAGCAGAGAAAACATGGTTACAGTATGAGTCGGAAAGGTGGGGTCTAAATTTCAATTTGGAAGGTAGGCAACAATGACGAGAATCGATCATTTTTTTTTTAAATTTTCTTTACAATCGGTCACTTTTGATTAGTATGTAACATTACAAAAACTGTAAATTGCTCCGCCAAAATGGAATATGTTTGGAAAAAAAACTTTTTTTTTTATGGGTAGCCTTCTGTCGTTGCTACATAGTAGAACTATTAACGCCGATTTGATGTTTCGTAACTTGGGAAGATGATTCCAAAATAATTGCATGTTTGTATTTATCGCTTAATAAGTTACCAGTTCACGTGGAGGTTGCAAGCAAGCTTTTTATAAAAAAAACGTGGCATGGTCGATAAAAATGAGTATTTATAATGCTAATTTGGTAGGATAGTTGTGGAATTAAAATGCATAAATCGCAAATAATAGACATAATATGAAAATATAAAACGGTGCATTTCTGGTATTAATCAAAGCATTAATTATATTGTACATATTTATGGTAGACGTTTATGTGTAGGGACGGCCGAGTAGTGTAAATTAGCTCGATATTTAAGATATTAAATAGATCTGTAGCTGTTAAAGTGGAAGAAAAGGAAGGAAAACTGCTGCAAACAAGAATGCAAGGAATGCCACGACAAAAAAAAATTACAAAAATTAAAGTGCATTATGTTTTGCATACTTTTTAAATATTACATGCATGCAAAATTGCAGAGATTTGATTAGTCAAAATTTTGCAAATCAACCGCTTGTGACTTGATATTGTATAATTTAATGTTTTTATTTTTTAGTTAATCTCAAATGAAGTGAGTGTGTTGTTGTTTTTACTAACTATAAATAAATACATTCTCAAGTAGAGTATTCTTTTCATGACATTTTTACAGAAAATGTTCCATTTCTTGAGCACAACGTAAGATAACTTCGTAGTTACTAATGATCATTATGTTAACTTTTATGTTTTACCTGATTGTGCGTATATTTGTGTCGGAGTAGTTACCATTTATTGTAAAGTTTAAGAATTATATAGAACTACCTATAAATCGTTGGATTTAAAATGAGATTACATCCTCTGCTTCACACAACATACGCGGGGGTTAAAATGTTAAGATTTGAGACTCGAATCTGGAAATTTATTAAATTCATCTTAGTATTTAAGTGAATTAGGAAGGAACTATAGTAACTGTTTTTGTATGATTTTCATTATTTTGTACTTGAATATGAACGGGTTTACTATTTAATTACTATTGAGAAAAAAAAGCATTGTTTCTTGTTACTTTTATTTGTAATTTTTCTAATTTTTAAATTTTTAGTTGGATGGATTTTTAATGTCGTTAATTTTTGTTATATTATAGTTGTGTTAAATCATTAATTTTATTTCGCTACTTATTTAAATAAACGGATGTTTGACTCTTTAAAAAAATATGTATTGTAATTTTGTAGTTTATTGCCTATTTTTTTTCGTTGTATTCATTGGTGGTTGTTTGACGTTTTTGCTAAGTTTAAGAGAAAGCCACTGAAACAGCATTTACAACTTGATAAGGTATATTTTATATTAGTGTTGTAAAAGACAATTGAAATGGAACGTTGTGTTATGTAAGACTAAATTGTATTGTGATATGAACTCTGTTTTATGTCTGTCTGTTTTTAAGTCTGTTTAAGCTAGTCCAATTGTTGAGGTTCTGTTCTTGTGTTGTTGGTGCTTCCGCTTTAAAAAAATGTTTTCACTGTGGGAGAAAGACTAAAAGTATAATTGCAGTTGGTACTTGATATGACAGGAATGCTTAGCGAGAGCTCCGTTAGCCGATTTCGTTTCACCTCCTCGTAAGGACTATTAAAACCTCCATTAAATTACTATTCTTTTTTAAAAAATCGCCCATCCTAATCTATTTATTCTCCTTGATAGTTGGTGTATTGTTTTGTTGATGATAGGCAATTAGAACTTTGAATGAATTTTACTGATACTGTTAAGCCTGGACTATTTATCGGAAATGAAATCAATTACAAAGGTTAGGGATATGTGTATTTAAGACTTACGATGATAAAATAAAACACTTAACTTCAACATGGAATGAAATCATCATAGAATGCATGTTGAACTATTAAATAAATTATAGGGAAGCGGGCATGACAGGTGTAGCTTGCAGTCTGCTTGATTAGATTAACTCTGTCAACTAAATTGGTGTGTTTTTGTTTGAACTGTGTTGTCTGCTAACATAAATAACTGTTGTGAACCTTGTCTTGTTTGATATGCTAGTTATTTGTGAGATTGTCGAATGCATGAAAAACGGGGCTTACTGAAGTGGGTAAAAAGGCAAAATGTTGATAGCTGACTCTGTCTTGCGATTGTTTACAGCAATGTCTCATCAAGAGGAGTGCCATTCAACTCCAGCCCTGATGCAAGCTTCCGATCGTTTGGATGGGGACCCTGGAGACCCAAGTAGTTCACTTAGCAGTATCCCGGAAAACAATTTGCTAGAGAGCTATACTAGATTAAGCATAAGTTTGGAGGATAATGGATTGTTCAAAGTTACCGAGGTATCTATTTGGAATAATTAATGGTTGGACATTTCTAAATTTAAGTTATTTGGGGAATAGAAATAGTACTGGGAATGTTTAAACATGTTTATAAACAAACTTTTCGTTTCGTTTTGTACAATAAACGTTTCAAAAACAAG
>JAQGAH010001291.1:0-15897 GCA_034696885.1 Lepidocyrtus paradoxus
AAGCGCACAAAACAGTAGTTATTTTTCTCTCTCGTGTCAATGAGCTTAAATGAGATCAAGAACAAATCCATTTAGTCCAAATCCCAAATACTATCTAATTTCCTTTGGAAAAAAAATCCTTCCTCCTCCTATCCAACCCTCTTCCTCGTATTTACTTAAACCTTTAATACTATTATTACATTCCAGCTCCCAAAAAGAAAAATAGTTCCCTCTCCAGCTCTCTCTCCTCCACTTTTCCCTATCCATATTGTAAAAAAAATTTGCACACTTGTAGAGCAGCGACTGACTGCATAGTATTGCAAAATGTCCTCCGCATACAGTCAACTTTTTCCCCTTTTTCTCACTCAACTTTTCAACGCTGCTGCTATTTCACTGACCACAAAGCCTACACTGACTTCTTGTACTTTTTTGGGGGAGAAAACGTCATTCACAAAAGTTCTTTGAACGAAGGAAGGCTTAGGCTTCCATTATAGAGCTATCGCCTCAGTCACTCAATCCCAATACTGCATTTGGCATGTGAAGCGCCGAGGTAGATACAGTGGGGAAAAAAACTTGTACAAAATATTCCTTATAGCGTGCTATATTATAACGAAATGATATGTACGCAGGTACAAAAGCAACTCGGCTATACAGATAGACTCCCATTGTACGCTCATGTCAGCGAAAACATATTCAGCTCGCTCTCTTTGCGAATGTATGAAAAATCTGTTTGATGTGATGTGATGATGATGCATCATCATGCAAAAAAATCTTTTTTTTCCTCTTCTCCCTATCTATCCTCCTTCCTCACTTTTTTATCATCGTACATCGTACAATATTATTTTGCTGTTTGTGATTTTTTTTCCTCTTCTTTTTACTACACACATATAATAATGTAATATCCTCTGCCACTAACTAACTTTACTTATTTCACTTGTCTAAATCATTCCTTTCCTTCAGCATCATCATCATTACACTCAAGTTGTGCCAACTGACGCTGAAAGAATGAAAAAAAATGCTATATAAAACCTCTTTTCTTCTTCTTTAAACTTCTTCATCATCATCATCCCCTTTTTTCTCATGCTATATTATAAATCTACACGACACGACAACTTCAACATCCGTATAATACAGAGATAGGCAGACACACGCGTTAAAAAATATTTGCCAACTTATATTGCTTTCATAAAAAAAACACTGCTATAATATCTTCTTTTCTTATGTTATTGCAACACCATCACCGCTGCACCATCACTCGGCTCTTTGACTACCAGCTTACTGCGCTTTCGAACAAGAGCAAAGTACCTTTTGGAATTCCATTCCCCCATTTTGCACAAGATTACGGGGCTCCTCTCCTATTCCTTTCTATTCGTCTTGATACCTTTTGTGTAGAATAACTCTTCAGCCTCATTACGATAATGGCAATAATCTTTCTGTAAGTACCAACACCAATAATGGATTGCTATTGCTATTGCAAAAAAAAGAGCCTTGCTCGGTCCTGTCCACGATAGATTGCCTATTATGAGTCTCTACCTATGTGTAATTCCACTTTATACTTTTATTGATGTAAGTTAGTTTAAAATTATTATGATGGCTCATCATCATCTTATTTTTCATTGTATATATTATATCCTCATCATCCTCGTACCCTTTTTCCTAGATATAGCCTAGTCAGGAGTGATCGTCAGCGCAGCGTAGCGCAAAGTCAAATTATCTTTCCCCTTTCACGTATCTTCCCCCTTTACACAGCCAGAGATAAAAAAACGACCAAAGCCGTTAACCCTTCCTTACAATGTCTACTTACCTATTCTTCTAATTATACATAACATGCTTCATTCATTCATTTTTTTCCCTGTGCGTTGTTCTCTGCACTTGGCTGCTTGCACTATCATCAGCCGGTCACCACGACCAACCGAGTAAAACTTAAAAAAATACGCTCAGAGCTCTGCCACTCTCCCATATTTTTTTTCTTCTTCAGAAAATTATAAAATAGCAGTACACAGTTTCAAAGTGAAATGCCTAGCTGAGCTCAAATTGCGTAAAAGTACTATTTGAAAGAATATGAGTCAATGTACAACGGACGGAGGTGAGAAGGTACAAAGTTAAGATTACAGAAGAAAGGTTGAATATAACAGAACATGACTAGAACTAACTAACGCGCTTCTAAAAAAAACTATGTTTATTTTGCCGATAGGTCATTTACTCCACACACTGCTTAAGCCTATATACCTGCGAGAGTCTAGCTAAAGCACTTTTGAAAATTCTTCAAAAATTACTCACAGCTTTCACCTTAACATTATCTAGCTTATTTCCCCGTATTTCCTTCACCCTTAAAATTTTCCACCAGAGTAACAAAATAATCGCAAAGAAAAAAACCCAATGATAACTGTTTCTTTTTCTCAGGTAAGAGCTCGGATCATGTTAAGAGGTTATATATTAGTGAGAAGAAATGAGAAGAGAACAACAGAACAGAAAGAGCTACAGAGAGAGAAGAGACTCTGAACAAGAATAAAACTTACAGTCGAGAAGTGGTCGCGTCACTGCTCTCATCCCCCTCAATACGGTAGATTTTTCCATACATCACGTATTCAAAGGAATCAGCACGGGATGGGCCAGTCTCCAATGGGCTCCACTCATTACTCTCGGCGTAGCCATCTTCACGCAAAGTTGTTGCCAGCACTAGGCGAAATTTGTCACCTACAAACATACAAACATACAAACACATATTTAGAGACAACAGTTTTAGCATCTGACCAGTAGCTTGATAGTTCCTTTTTATGCCCAATATATGCATATTATTCATATGATCCTATCTATATCCTATCTTGTGGCAGCATTCCATCTTCCTCTTCCAAAACTAGCGTAATCCAATCCAACTATATAAATTGCATGTTTTCTTTATCTAAAAGCAAAAATGAGCCCATTTTAGTGCTAGGCTTTTTACTAGCTGACAGATAATAGCGGAGACTTTTTTGTGTCAAATCGGAATCCAGTTACAATACTTACAAAATGGAATGGGCTTTACTCTGATTTATATCTTAAAAAGCAACTTCTGGAAATTCCCCACCAAAGGGAATGCCAAAAGACAAACTAAACTAAAATCATCCCATATGGATGATCACTCCGCTTTTGAGTGACGGCCGGACTAAATGCTGAACTAAAACTAAACTCATTTTCTAACTGACTTCCCATATTTCCATATTGTTGTTCGAATGCGGCATTTACTTTTGCATGTGGTGTATGCCTTGTTGGCAGTGCAAAAAAAATATGGTGGCTCACTTTTGCGTTGAGCTCCAGCCCGCTTGCCATATCCCCTCGGTATAGCTTGCCAAACATGAGTTACGTTTGTATGTATATGGAAGTTATTTTGAAACTATAACTTTGCCAAAAACTTTGTTTCAATTTATGCTCATATATGGCACATACATACCTGATGCGAAAAACTACAATCCTACCAATTCTGCCTAGCTTTAATACTCACGGTGCACGCATGAAAACGCCGTAGCTTCCTATATACATGTTTTTATTACTATAAAAAACAATAAAAAAATTACATACGGGTCTAACTGAACTAGGTATATAGAGTAGAAACCTCATCATCACACACCGCATTATGTCGAAAACTAGGAAAAACAGCTTGGAGCTGAGCTGGGAATGTAGTAAAATAATAATATACATGGTTTTATGCCGAGGAGCTGATGAGGTAAAAAGAAGCAAGAAATCTACCTCTTCTCCTCCTGTCTATTCCTCCTCTCATAGTTCCCTGTTGATACGATATTGCGAGAAAAAAAAACTACATATGAAAGCCTTTTCTAGCTACAGCTAACCTTTTGACATTTCAAGGGAAATTGTATGAGTGAAATGTGTGTACATAACTAGAACTGCTACATAACGTCATTCAGATCGATTGCGATTTTCATATGCAACCTCTCTCTCACTCTGCTCTACCGTAAATTAGTTTTGCATGCGATGGTAGTAAAAACCAATAAAAGCATTTAATGTATCATGTATTAAAAGTATTACAATCTACAGTGGGCTATTCGATAGTGCTAGAATGCTAGCTCGCAATTCGCATCCCCATTAGTCGGGCATGAATATATTTGCGATTGGCACTACTTTCGGTATGCAGAGTAAAGAAGAGTGGGGATAAGTGATGATTTGATGGATTCATGCATAAACTGGACTAACTACGTAAGCAAACGATCCAGATGTCAATCACAAAGTTTTGTTGGATGTAATATTGACAGACGGCTTAACATTTAAATGCTCTTGCTGTTACTATTCCAGTTTTTCTAACTACACGCAAAATTCTACTTCGTGAGCGATTACCTAAGCGTAAAAAAGTCAAGTTGAAATCTGGAAAAAACTCGCTCATCATCAGCACAATTCCCCAATCTCGCAATAGTACAATTTGCAATCATATTCCCAATCCAGCATTTCATATATTACATAGTTTTTTTTTCAATATAAACTTACCCAATTCCATAGGATAGACCCAAGAGTTGATGTCCAGAATCAGGTCCATCTTGAAGGACTCACTCTCACAATGGAGTCGGCTGACTGTAAACAAAAGAAAATAAATGGGTTGATTAGTCACTTTTACCAGCTCTCGCATCCGGCTATCAATAAGCTATTTTGCTAGTCCTCACAGTTATTATTCCATTTCCTTTTCCTCCATAAATAAACACTCCTCTCTCAATACACATTTTGTGCGGAAGATCATTAACCATATTTTTTACGATCTTGCAGATATTGTTGATCTCGTATGTGCTTCAGTTTAAACAACTGAGACATGGACATATGCTCGAAAATCAACACAGTTAGTTTCACCGTATTCAATATGCACGCAAAAATAGTTATATACTGGCTTGATAGTAAACTATACCATCCTATTTCCGACTTTTTATGCTTAGAATCCACCGAGCCGATACGTTTTTTATGAGTGTGTGCATTTCATTACAATATCATATTTTATTACTTTCCCGGTGACGACTTTGTTCTTCATACCCATGTAGAAAAATTCCTTCGTGAAAATGTTTATTCCACGATTGAATTGCTAACAGCGCTTCCTACTATAAAAATAATGTATGAAAATATAATGATGATGATGATGCCTTGCTGATCACATGATTTCAATCAAGGAAGCTGAAATAAAACGCTACAACCAACTCGTTCGTATAGTACCAGTGCCCAGGCTCATGTCTGTGTATGTACCCTAAACAGCAATTTTTTCTTATCGGATTTACAAGGCCGAGTTGAGCGATAACGCTGAGTAAAATTAGCCTTTAAACACCCATCAATATTAAGCCTCTCATCCCATCAATTTTCGCTGAGCTTGCAGAAGGGCTGAGTTATGAACTGAAACGATGACCTTTGAACTGGATATGCAACATGAAAAAAAAAATATCAGTACCATCCATCTGTAACAACTTACATTTGTTAGTTTTGAAAAACAAGCAAGAAAACAGCAAAAAAATATCAGGTGGATCAATACATCTGCGTGTGCCTGATCAATACAGTAATTAACTCATTAAAAAATTCTCCTCTTTCATGTTAAAACTTTTAATTTGAGGTTCTCTTTCAAAATTTACAGAGAATTGCTCAACTTTGCTCAGAGACTGCATGCGCACGAGAGTTATAAATGCACTTCCTATAAAATTGATTGCGAAAAGTTTAAAATCATTACCCACCACCAATGCAATTTTATTCTATCATCCATATGGTACGCATTCATCGGCCACGTTATCATTATCACGTTATATTGTTATGTTACATCACTAATCATAATCTGCTACATGGTCATGATTAGGTTCTCAGGCACATAAAATTGCTAGAAAAAAATCTACATCTCTTTTCCCCCTCGATCTTCTCTCTCAAACTTGCCATTTTAACCTTGTGCGTCCAAATCTAAATAGAGGCTGGGATGATGCAATATTTGGAATGAGAGACCTTCCTTATTTGCGTCAACACTAAGATATACCATATGGTTGCTGAAACTGTCCTCATCAGCAATCGGCAGCACACGTCATGCATATGATAACATAGAACATAGCCCAACCATAACGATCGTTGTCGCAGAGAAAAAAAAACACGACCTTCGTTTCAGCATTAATAAACATTTAAAATTTCAATTATGATTTTTTTGTCAACTTACAACAGCCTCACAACATCAAGTCAATTGTTTCAGCCGTAGTTGCCCTCTCCACCTTCCTCCATTACAAAATGTTACTCTCATTTTACTCCTTGCTGATAATAAGCGCGAGTACGAGTTTTCCAGGAAATCTGATCAAGTCGTTTCTTGGAGAACAAAGAAAAATATACATTTCTCTCCCCTCCGCCGCCTCGACTTTCTCTTTAACTGGAATCTGCTCGACCGGAGTGAAATGCACAAACAATAGACGAACTATTGCTGCAGCTGCAGTAGCAGGAGCAGTGATGTTGAGAGAGTGTGGTGTGGAGAAAGAGCGGAGCTGAACTTTGGAACGGTTTCCATCCCATTCCAACTCGCTTTGCAGCTCCTTATCCGTAACTTGACTGTTCTATTATATTCCATATTGGTGGCTAGCTGCCGTTTCGCGATGCGATGAGAAACAACACACAAATCTAGCAACCTAAACTACAGCAGTGGAAAGAGAAGCAGAACTGCTGCAGCATGCTTAAAAAGACCACGAATATATTCCTTTTGCTCGTTCCTTCTAGAGAAAAAAGGTGAAATGAGGATGACGATGATTCAGTCAGTCCAATGCCAGTGACGTTACAACTCCTCGCTGGCTGGCATGATAGCCGAGAAAACTCATGGAGGATGCTTTTGTATAACAAGACCCGCTTCCTCCTCTTTTCCCTTTCCTCCCACTAAAAAAATACACACTGGCTCCAATACTGGATGGATATATATGGACAATTGGCGTTCCAGAACAAAATGGGATTAGGTCAGCTGAAATTCAAAGCAGTTACTTGTTTTTTTTCTTCTTCTTTTTCCCTTTCCCCTACTTCCTCCTTTTTCCATGAAAAAGGAAAGATTGGGCAAAACTAATGCGTTACATACGTATTTATATGCTCGACCTCGAATGCTCCTTCCTCGCCGATTCTTACCGAAAGACAAGACCGTTAAGTTCATTTCGCTTCTGAATACCAAGAAGAAAAAAACTGGAGCAAGGTTGTCAGCAGCACACCAGCCAACCACCCTCCATGCATAACTGCTTCATATATCTGTACATGCACCCACTAAATATGCATTAAAAAGTGACCGTACTATTTTTTTTGCAAACTCCGGGCCAACTGCACTGCACTGGAGAAAGCAACCCACAAGGGACATACAGCGGGAGTTATAGGGATGATACCCCTTTTTTCTCCTTCCTACACGATTGTTATTTTTATAAAGCCAGGGTCCCTGCAAACAGGAGGAATACGCTCGATAGCCTCGTTTCTTTTCCCTTGTATATAAACATACATATATTTCCTGGAGTTGCGAAATGAAATTTGGAGAAACTACTCAGAATACAATCAGGATACCTTACCCACGCTAAAAGCTACATCATACAATACGATTATGTTCCCTTCGTGGAACTATTCATCCTATCAATTTTTCCACAAAGTTACAAGTATACATAAGGGGGGGGGAACGTGCATCAATATTTACATTATGGAATATACGTGGCATATGGCTTTCCCACTCCATCACATCACACATCAGACATTACACCCTGATTACCCATTCTTTCTCATGTCATCCTACACATTCCTCCAAAACCCATTTTAGATAAAAATAAAGGAAAGAGAAAGGCAGGGGAAAATGATATATCTGCCTTATGATTCCCCAGCCACTTGGCGAAATAGAAAGGAGAAGGCTTTAAACTTTTACGGTGTTACTCCCCTGCTGCTGTATATAGAAAACAGTCCGCATCCGGGCGAAATCAATGGACTCCTCTTTCTTTCCCTTGCTGACGTCAAGCGTAGGAGGAGGATTGTGTACACGGGCTCAAAATATCCTAACACAAGCCCTAGCATAAGTTGAAGAAAGAAAGCATAACAGGAAGACGGATTTCGCGAAAGGTAATCTGCGATGTGGTATGCTGTGGGACAATAAGACCAATCTTCCCCGTCCACACTATTTTCCCCACTTCAATCTTCCACTAGCCAACCACACATATCAATTATTTTCTACTTCTTTGCATTTTCCCATTATCCCCGATGACGCATAACGCTATGATGATAACTCAAAGATGATGCTTTCACAACAACAACATCAAGGTTCAAGTTTCTCCAATAATACTCTCCAGCTAATTCACTCATTCATTCTAACAATCTTCTACTTTTACTTTGAGAGAAATTTTCTCAGGAAAGACTGATGACGACAATATGGAATGACGGTGGTGAAGCTGGAGCATCGATAATCCTAGCTATATATACATATTATCACTAATTAATTAGCAATGTAAACAAAATATCATCAAACTATATTTAGTCATTTTGGAAGTATTGGTTTGACTAACACAAACCATTAGCCTGGCCTATCACCCACCTCACCTCCGCCATTCAACCATCTCATTATCCTCTGCCTACCTACCAAATGGCCGCGATCTCTGATTCCTCACAAAAATTCTGGGCAAAATGTCAATGTCAATAAAGATAAGTTTACAAAGTTGGGCACGAACTCAACTCCATCAGCCCGCTGTAGAAATTCCCCTCAGTTGTGTTGCGTAATTCAGCAATGTTTTGTACGCAATAAGGTTGTTTCAGTTTTCCCATCCAATTACTACCTACCTACCCATCACACCCCATTTTTTAATCCTTCCATATGCCAGCAAAATGCTCCGTGACGAGCAAGTAGCAGCTCCATCGTATAAAATCCATCACATTACAAAAGCAAACACGATTTTGTTTCGAGATTTTGTATGAAGATGGTCCCGACCAAATCCCGATCATCATCTTCATCATCCTATCATCCTCATACGATGACACAACCAACTTCGCAGTTTTCTGCTCTCATTCAAGAAGACACTCAAGTTATATATATATTTTTTTTGCAATCTCATATTATAAAAGGTGACGACTGTAAAGATACCTTACAAAATACCACTTTGTACGAAAGACAAATGTGCACAAGCTTTATCTACAATAATCGTGTGTATCCTTTTCAATCCCACATTGCCAATTTCAGCATATCGAATGGCCAACTTGCATAGAGTAATACCATGAAAAGATATGCCTACACGGGATATAAGGAAGAACAAGCTGATTTTGACTCAACTGCTCGTGTCATAGTTATCAAGGCTTCAACATCCTACCATGAGCAAAATGATATGAGGGACCGATTCAAACCACTCAGCGCTCCCCCACCAACTCAACTGAACATGGAGTGACTGTAAAACAAGATGTGCAGCACTCGGATATAGTCCAACCAACATGACAACACTATACCAAACATACTTCCCAATATTTGCAATATTCAGTTTGAAAACAGGCTCGTGCGTTTAGGCACAAGCGCCACTGCATCAACATTATCATCGGCCAAGCCAAACTCTCTACTTCGCAATACTGGAGCTTTCGCTACTGCGAAATAAGCTCCATGTCTATTATACCTATCCCATATTAGTTGGGTTGGGGCGGAGTTGGTTGGGAGTTTGCGAAAACCTTGAATTCATGACCTTGCTAAAGGACAATATAGATTTTTCCATCATCATAGCCCTCGCTCTCTCTCTCTCTCGCTCGTTATAACTAGGAAAAGGGGTAAACAAGCGAGTATGAGTACATATAGTGGCACGTGTAGCCTAATACCTACATTAATAAAATAAATAATACTTTTCGCTCACTACGTTTTCCCTATAAATTGTCATTTTTTAAGTAAGAGCTTTTGGCTTCTGTTTCTGTACACATGCCTCGGTTCGCATGTTGTTTTAAACTAGTGGGATTACATAGGCATCCATACTTGCAAATAATTCATACACAATTTCAACCATACGGTATATAGGCAATATAGAAAAATCAAACAGTTTTGTCAACCTTTCTGGTAATTTTGTTTTTGTCAAATTCCGACTCTCCTGTCGTATCGAACTATTCACTCCATCTATAATATTCCGCTATATTACCGATGCGATGCTGCTTTCTGGCGCTGGCACTATAATGCCTGTAAAAATGTGCCATTAGAATATGATATTGTTTATGCAAGGGGATTTAAGCATTTATGGCATTCCAAGAATTTTTAAAGAGATTTGAGGAACAAATGGAGCGCGTGTGTGGAAATTCATCATAAGAAATTCTATACCAAAAAACTGCTGCTACTCGAAGACTTTCGCGGACTTTCTCCCTACTAATTTAATAAACGAGAACAATCATGAAATACTCATAAAAAGTTATTAGAGATTCTGTCCAGTTCTTTAAAAACATACATTGTTTTAAATTATCTAATGACCAGCTTAGCAAGAAGCCTTCAGCACAATTTGTCATCCAAAATTAAATTCGCAAGACATGATGCTAAACTCATAGCTACTCAAGAATGGCGGTAAACCAAACAAAAAAAGGGAAAAAAACACAAAGACATCTAATCCTTCAGCTTCACATTTGTCCTATTCAGTTGCTACCCATTCATCGCTTTTTATAGGCAATGCAAAATCTTGTATCTATGTGCAATGTGCAATAATACCTGCAATCGAAAACAAGCCATGACTTGAGCAAATAAGGTACACCGATCCATTAAATTTCATAATCACAATATGCAATAAAGTGCATTTCAATGCGCCAACCCGAATCAACCACCTCACCATCTTTATGCATCAACTTCTCAGCTTATTTACCTCCCTCCAAAAAAAATTCGACGTAATACTCCTCTCTCCCCTAAAGGTTGAATGTAGGACATTCCAAAATGCAGCAGTGCTGGTGCTGGTTCAAGCTTTGATGAAAACTACGCTGTAAAAAATGCACAACCACCTAAGCCCAATAGTTCCACAAACTTCTACAAGGTTGGTCCAATGCACCATCATCATCAGCTATGCCTATTTTGCCACAGAGGGTAAGTTCGCAAGTTGATATAGCCTTTTTGGATAAAAACATGCAACCATCCTTTGGCATTGCAGTGTTGTATACTCTTTACACTTGCTCACGCTCTGCTCTAACCTCGATAATACTACTTGCTTCACAGCATTCCGAAACTCAGTAAAGCACCACTCCATGTTCTCCCCTTTCATCTCATTTGCACAAATGAAAACAGCAAGGACGGATGAACAAGTAGGGAAACGACTTCGAACCCAATGGTCTTATCTGTTGTATGTAGTATATACGATGTTATCAGTAACCTCATCAGTCGTATCGCTTACTCCTTTGCTCAAAAGCTGTTCCCCTTTATCCCATTTTTTTTCTGCACATGGCAAATAAATGAAACGCAGTGAGCGAAAATCTGAACTGAACCGAAGAGAACTAGTCCAGCAGCAGTTTCATATAAGTGATTAGAAAGGAGGATATATAATCTATATGCATTCAAGGAAAAATGACAGCGGGTGCATATGACCATTATGATGAAAAACGTTATACCAGCAGCTCAACACGGAGGCCAATTGCCGCAACGCTATCGCTTTCCGCGTATATATGACTTCCCTTGATTTATCCCTGTTTACTAACAATTTAGGAACACATTATCCTTCCAATACACTCTCTCTCTCCGAAAAAGAAAGATCAGCTAAAACTACGTCATTCTCGAAAACAGTTGAGTTGATAAAAAACAAGTGGAGAGAACAGGAGCGCATTATCCTTTATCCAACACCGCACCATATGTTCCTTTTTTGCATTCGTTTCTAGAGCACTCCATGCCCGTTTATTTTTGGAAAATCCATAATTCCATTATGTCATCAATATGGCTTAGTTCCATCAGAACACCCTCTGGACAATATGATAGGGGCACTAAGAACGCCTACAACAAGTTGCAAATATTATTATGTAGAATAAAGATCCAAAATCAGGATAAGAAAGTTTGCTTTTACATTTGCTTCTGCTCCTTCGTCCCCCATCCATTTCATTAAATGAAGAAACAAAAAGTTATCAAAACTCTACTCCTAACGCTTCAAGAAGTGGATATCAGCAACTGTGCAAAACTTGTCGCTGTTGTTGGAGCTTATTAATTTTTAGCAAAAACAACCTTTTTCATTGCATTCGTATTGACAGTGCAGAAGCAAAGTGCTAGATACCTACACACAAGTGCATTCACCCCCATTGCATGCCATTAACTTTCTTCGCTCGGTGCATCACGCAAACAAGCTATACGTTGTTCCCCTAATAATTAAACCATGTTCTCTTTCTCCCTTTTTCCTCGACTAGGAGAGCTCGCAACAATCAGCGAATACACAATATCTGTGATTGGTATTATTGAATGCATATTGCATACATGTAGAGGAGACTTGAGCACAAATATTTTGCTAGGTGATGTAACCTAACTTATATGCAAACTGCGCATTACCCGCTCTCCTCGTGCTTGTTTCTTTTAGGTATGAGCTTGTCCTCGTAAGAGTTCATCTCTCTTTCCTCCTCATCATCATCATCATGCCATATTATTCTGAAATCATGCCCTCGTATACATACATACTTTGCGAACAATTCATATTTCTTATACCAAATACTTTTAAATCTTACTTTCTTCTTAAAATGGTCAAAAATTGTTTTGAGCAACTTCAACTTTAATTTAATTTCCTTATATTTCGAACAATTTTTCCACAAGATATTCCCCCAGTTGGGTAGTTTATCCTAATCAAAATCGTCTTAAGGATGCTTGCAAGTCCCTAAATAGGCGCATGTTTTTTTTATCGATCAAAATGTTTACGTAAAGAAGGCAAATAAATAAATATGATACTATGCATATCCGACTTGTATGAAAACCTTAGTCTCATATATCACCCCAAAACGTAGTTGTTTTTTTACCTCAGGTTTTCGCCATAATTCATACAATAATATTCTTTCACGTGGAATACTATCAAACTACCAACCCGCTTAAACCCAGCCACCCATGACGTTCATAATTCAACCTGTGCTTTTACATGAACTGCCAAAAAATTCGCATAAGATATTCGTAAAAAACACGGTACGTTTGCCTTAATCTGATGGCTACGGCTTTTACCTGTGCAGATGTGGCCCTCCTCTTTCTAATATGGGAAATCATGTAGGCACTTTAAAGTACGGATTTACTTCTCTCCTGTTTCAACTTTATGAATTACTCATGAACGTACTTGTGTATGAAAGAAAAGGTTTCGTGGACGATGAACTGAACTAAACTAAACTACTCAAATATCTAAATGTAAGTCGGAGTCAAACGATTCGAGTTGTGTATTGTATTTAAATGGGATTAAATTCAACGAGAGCTAAGCAAAATATTAACCTTCATTTTTTATTTTCTTACGTTTTCTGATGACCTTATTGAACTACCACCTTCCTTTTAACAGTGAAGAAAACAACATGAAATAATTTTCTCCCTGTATGAATTCCACCAGAGTTCACAACATTTATCTTGATTTACTTTGAAAATATTATTTCATTCAAATATTGCTCCCACCTTACATCCCCTCCAAGTTATTCCTTATCTATTCTAAACTATCAAACTAGAGTCATTGGTTTAATGGTAATGTTTAAGCTCAAGGAAAATGAAATAATTCTATAGCATGCACCACTACCGCAAGGGACTATAACTATAGTTTATTAATACGTATTAAAAGGAAATATGAGCTATTATTTTCATCAGTTAATCTGGCCATCAACTCAGAAATATCCCAAAACTTATGATAAGTGTACCCGCGTTCATTGCTATAAAGCCTTTCTACTTCAACGACTTCAACTCTTCCCTCCAAATGAAAACAGCGAGAGGGTAACCCACCAAAAATGAACTTTCCCCGATCAACATAAGCATGACACGTTACAAACCTTCCGAGTTTCAACAATTTGCCTTTTAATCATTAAAAATTGCACAGGCACACACCACCACCATACACCAGTGTGACTGTGTTTGATCAACCCCTTCAAATCTGAGTAAACATATCAGTTTCAAGAAAAAGACAAGTTGAGCCAGTCAATTTATTACACGGATGCAGCAAATTATTGTAATGAGGTAAAAAGAGAATATGAAGAGGAGCAGTAATTATTTTGGATATGGGATAATATAGTTGTCCCATGCCAAAAAAGCATGTTCGGGTGGAAAATAATCAACCTCCAACAAACCCATACACACGTTGACAGTACACCTGAGAGGAGATCCGATACGAGTTGTAGTTTGCAATCCGTATTTTTTTCTGCACATGTTAGAGCTGTCCGTACGTACGTGTCCTTCTACGCATTTACAATCCACAAAATGGGATTCTGATCATGAGTGTTCATAAAAAAGCAGGCTAAATAGCGTCAAACAAGAAAACCAAAGCCATATGCCAAGTCATGGTTATCATCATCCTGTATCCCACTTTTTATTGCATGAAAATTGCTAGCTACGTGTGTGATGGGAATGGATCGGCTCACGCTGATTGTCAGGTTACGCAGTGTGTGAAGCTAGCAATTTTATACTTTCTTATTCTGCGCGATTCCTTCAAGAAAGGGCTGATCATGTTTTTTAACCAACTTTTCCAACTATGATACCTTTCAGCTCAATAGGTTATAAGCCCTCTTTAATATTACTTGACGATGATTATAACTTGTAATGACTTTAAAACTGCTTCATCGCCACAAGCACAAAACGAGTTTGGCTTTGTACTAGTAACCAATTTTCCACATTTAAAGACAGTTTAGTTTTCAAACGAAAAAAAAAAAACTTCCTTTCTTCCCCTTCTTATAGTTTATCTCTTGAAATAATGAGTATGTAGGTAATACCCTATTTTTGCAAGCATCACATGTGATGATGGCGTGAGCTGCTCATCAACTCATCTCACAGGCTAAACCACACAGCAATAACAGCTACAAGAAAGGTATCCTTTTAGCCAAGCACCCAATTAAAATGTTGTGAGCGGCCTTAATTAAAGAGTTGACTACTATAGTTGGAGAGATAAATTTCCCTCCTTATTCAACGCCAAATCCATTCCGGGATTTCATAAGATCATCCCTCATCAGTATCATCAGTCATAGTCATGCCCACCATCAAGGAACTAAAGCCTCCAGCTGCTCCTTTTACTTTTTCTCAGTTAAAATATGGTTAAATATTATAACAAAACCGGATAGATATAGTTGATGCCTGCCTCCCCTATTATTTACATGTTCGATGCCCCTGCTCTCTTCTCCCTTTTTCTCTGTTTGCAAATGTAAGGGGAACGGTAAGATTTACGTAATAACAAAACCGTCCCAATTAAAGCGTAATACGGACCAGCGACCTCTTTTCCATCAGAGGGAGAGAAGGACTCATGCAAAAATTCCATCTTCTCATCAGTCGACGAAAGCTTACTGCGTACTTTTTTTTATTATGCTGATGCTCTGGTTGGGAAAGGGAAAACATGAGCTTTCGCTGTCACCCTCACACCGAAATCATCTTGTGCGCTCAGCATTTTCAGCGCAAGCGTAGTGGAGATTTTGGTGGAGCTCATTCATAAGAAGATCCTCTTGGTTTAGGGCTGCACACGGAGAAAAAAGGATGACGGAATTGTAGGAGCAGCAGCAGAAGCGCAATTTCGTGAGTTTTGCAATAGTATCCTATATGAAAGGGGTATAAGAGCTATAAGTTTTTGCTCTCCACTTTATAATCTTGATGCAGCTTTTTCACTTTTCCTATAAAGCAAGCGCTTACTTCATTCCCTCGATCTACTCAGAGGTCTATCACCTTCCTTCTCTTCTTTGTGTACCCTTCTTCGACCTATTTCACACAATTCGACGTAGTTTCCTCATCATCATCATCATCTCCGTGTGATTCACTGCCTACTCATCTGTGCAGTGGTGGTGCAACCAAGTCAAACCGATTTATGTATCATGATG
>JAQGAH010001292.1:0-15896 GCA_034696885.1 Lepidocyrtus paradoxus
TACAGATTATCGATTGTAATCTGTATTCGATAATCGATAATCTGATTACTGTAATCTGGATTACTTCCCATCCCTGGCTGTTTTATTATCGTAGATATGAAAATACCTTCATTTGGTGAGACAAAACTTTCAAGGTCAAATGTTAATAGCAGCCTCCTAAGGATGTCAGTCAATAGAAGAAAAAAGCTTCCTCAAAAATGAAAATTCTCACGCTCAATCCAAGCCGAAGCTATATCCCAACCCAATCCTTTGATGAGAAGCCAAAATCTCTCTTCACCCCGGCAAAACTTTCCAATTGACATCTACCAGTCGACTGGTAGATGTCAATTGGGAAGTTTTGAGGTCCCTCAAAATCAATCGTTCATCAGAAAGCTTCACCCAGGCAACAACTTTTCTCCATACCTTTATACCGATGAACATGGACAGAGGTCATCATGTGTCATGATTCATGACCCAAACCCTACTCAGTTTGAAGAAGATAATGCTAGAAACGTTGAAACGGATCGTGTGAGAGGGGCCAAGAAGTAAGGACGCTGGTAGAGTTGGAGAGAAAACGACCATTAGAAGGGCTAGAAGAGACGCTGCCACCGGAACAGCAACAGAAACAAGTAGTCCAAATTCAAAGGGGGGAATTGACACAAAGAGTCATTAAAAAGTTTAAATCAAAATTGTGTCAAACGACGACGCTGTGAATACAGCACTTTCTCTTGCCCACAAATATTTTCCTCATGGTGTAAATATTATCGACGTGTCCTTAAGGAGAGTTATGGCCGAGGCTTACCAATTTGGCGAAGGAAACATTCCATCCGAGGACCTGGAAAAAGTGATTGACGAGGAATACATTAAATTCCGCACAACTCGCCTGATGGTTCTCAAGGACCGTCTGTACACATTTTTTATTGGGGCCTGAGGGCAAAGTTTGAAATCTCAGGTTGGTTCACAGACTCCGAATTAACAGCTGCTAGTAATGAGGAGTATCAGAAGGTCAAGCTAGGAGCCGACTCAGGTGTAGCTTCCTTGTTGTTCAAAACCGGATATGAGAAGCTAATGGACTACTTCTGAGAGCAAAATAAGAAGATCCTTGACAACGAAGAAAGCCTCACGTTGGAGCTCATGCCAGAAGTAATTCAGTTTTACAATGAATAAATGAAGCGAATGATGTCGGATACTGACTGATTACAAATAGTATCAACCATTGAAGCTGACTGGGATTCATTCCAAAAGTTGATTTCGTCATTTCAGGCGGCCTTCGAGCTAACTTCAAGAGGGATCATCTGCAAAAATGTTAAGCTCAAATTGGAGCCCCTGAAAATGTCTCTGGATGACAATTTCTGCCAATATTCAAAGATGACTCCAAGTCTCAAGACTCCAAGAATTCGATAGCGTCATGGCCATCCTTGTAAAACTGATCTACTGACCTCGCCCTGCAACCCAACCCAACTGGGGATCACCAATCCAATTGGTGAGGCTATACTTCCAACGTGATAATATAATATGTTGCATTTATGTTTGTTTTAAGGAAGTTTTTATATAAAATTTTAGCTATTGTATTCACGTTTCAGACATCTTGTCATAATCCATAATCCGGAACTATGACTAAACTGTCAACTGTTTGGCTTGGACACACTTTATCTTTTGAGTTGATCAAACGAAATCAAGAAGTGTACTTTTTTTATTTTTTAAATGTTAGGTTAGATTACCGTCGTTTAGTTAGTTTTATAGTTTATATAGTGGAAAAATAATTAAACTTCCCTAATTCACTAAACTACATTTATAAGTATTTATATACTTGAATAATTTTTAAAGTAATTTTCTAGAGTATGTAATTATAAAAGATGCATAAATAATATTCTAAAAAAATTAAGTAATAGATGAAAGGAAAGATACTGTACGTAGTAGTAAACTAATTTTTTTCTAAAAAAGCTGCAAAACTGATTGATTCTCATGTTTTTTACTCATTGCATTGTCATACATAAGTTTTCTTATATGCCGAGCTAGTTTCTCGTTTCCGAGCATCAAAAGCATTGTAGCTGATAGCACAGAGGTGGTTGGTGGTGCTGGGTGAAAGATGTGGTGTTTGTAAATACACGGTAGCAGCTCATATGCTGTAAATAGAAAATAAGACTCAACATCCGCAATTTTGAAATCAAAATAAATTTAACTGGTCAATTTTATGTTCACCTTTCTGTTGGTATCATATCAGCTCTACAGCAGCAACATGATCATTTAATCAAACAACAAACTAAATCTGTTCACCTCTCCTTCGTACAATAATTGAAGAAAAAGCAATACAAAATAAAATAGTTGATTATTGATAGTGTAGTAAAAAGTACTATTAATGTAGATTTAATTGAAACGAAAATTCAAATTGTTTGGTCCAGTAACTATGAATAGCCAGGGTGACTTCGTTGTAGACACAAAGGAACACTGTTTCCTCTGTCTGAACAATATTATTTCGACGGTACTGCATCCTAATCAACATGAGTCAATTTATTCCATTCACTGTTTGTCTCGCTATTTGAAAATGGACATTGGAAAAGTGTTCAATGATAAAGGGACAGTTCCTCTACACTTACTTGATCAAGTTCAAAGATCAAGATTGAAGGTGAAACTGTGCGAGAGCTGTGTCTGTTTGATTCAGAGATTTTCAAAGCTGTACTACCAACTGGAGAAAATTGAAATGGAAGTTGAATGCTGCATCAAGCTTATCCATGAGAAATTGGCGAGTGCAGAGAATACTGATCATCTCCAAATTATGACCTCTGGATGTCAGCCAGTTAACAAATTGATGGGGAAATTGGAAAATGCAAAACTTTCTCAGGAATGAGGCCATGGAAAAATGTAAGTTTGGTGATACGACATGTTACATAATACTTCATATGATATGATGTATGAGCAGAATTGATTGCGCAATGGGATTTACCATAAACACTAGATTTCACAATTAAAACAAAATACCTAATTATTATGTTTCATGTACGGCAGGCTCCTTTCGATTAAATTCTGTCACACCTCAAATCAAAATTCAATACCTGACCTCTGCCCAAGCTGATGCGAAAATGATGACGTTCCAAACCGACAAATCCCGAAGCAATGTTCCTAAACTCAGTTGCAAGAATTTTGACAGGTCGGAGACTGAAATTGGCTACATTAAGTTGGAAAATGAAGACCTTGATGCGATGTCAGAGGATGTAAATGAAGATTGTGAAATAAATGATAACCACCGATCTGATTTGACTGGTGAGAATCTGTCGCAGTCTGGCATTGCAGTTAAGCTCGATGAAGTGAAGAATGAAGAAAGCGAGAGCTCAGTTGACAATGCAGGTCCGGATGGCACTGAAACTGGGCCCAGATTACCACATCCGGCTGGCCTGCGACCAAAGTCGACATTTAATCCAGGAACGGGAAAACATAAGTGCCCGAAATGTGCAAAGGTATTCAGGTTTAAACCTAGTGTCAACCGTCACATCAAGGCTGTTCATATGGGTGTCCTCAGATTTAGCTGCAAAATTTGCAACAAAGCCTTTTATCTGAAGGCACATTTAAACCGCCACATTTCAACTTGTGGACAGCCACCAAAGGTAACCTGCCGTTGCCAGCTTTGTGGTAAAGGATTTAGCCTAAAGCAACATTTAAAAAGACACTTTGAGACAATTCACATGAAGGTAAGGAAGTTTGCTTGTGAATTATGTGATAAAAAGTTTAACACATGAAAAATCATCAACGTAATGTGCACTTTGGAAATAACAGAAAAAAAGCTTGAAATCATCGGTAATATTTTCTACAGATTTAAACTCAATAAATAAGTTTTTAACATTGAAATAATATAACACACAATTTTTTTTTCATTGAATTTTTTCATTATCTACTTAAATTTTAAAACCTCCATAGGTTCTGAGCAAGACCGAGTAATCCAGGTCGAAAATTCAGATAAACAGTAGTTAACATACATTGAATTTTTGTACGCTTAATTCTTTAGCAATGAGCATCTCTAAAATGTATGACGACGACTTAGAAATCCATTGGAATGAGCGCTGAACCGTAATACTGTTTTTAAGCTCTTGTTAATAAACAACGAGTCCACACAGTTAAAGTTAAATATGATATTGTAAAATCACAAATAAAAGTTCACTAGTATTAGTCATGGTTTCTTTATAAATACAGTTACCACAAATTACTCTCACAATATTTAATAAAAATGCCTACCTATATATGGAGGAAATTCCATCGATTGCATACACAATATTACAAGTCAGCAATTTAAAAAATAAAAGCAACGCTTTAAAATAAACTTGCATGCATAAAAAATTAAAAGTTACATTTTTGTACTTCAGAATTATTCTTGAATTTCATGTTGTACATGTATTTTGTATCTTTATTCTGCATCAAACAATGACAAACACTTAATTGTTAAGTATAAAACTTCACTTTGTAATAACACTGGAAATTTTTGTAGAATATTTCCAATTCCTACATTTTTAATAAATTACGAAGTTAAAAACGAAATTATAAGTGCACTATATAAATATACTTATTTAAATTATTTCGAATCATTTAAAAATGTTTACTACAGAAACATCCATAATTATATTAAAATTATTATCTACCATATCTTTCACTGATTCTGAATTAGCTTGATTGTCAAAATCATCAGTCATCAGTCAGCCAATCAGCTTCTTTCGTCCTGATATCCGGTGAGGCTGTTCAATTTTAATTGGTCTGGTCAGCCGAAGGAATGATATTAGATAAAAAGTCTACATGACGCCTAAAATTTCCTTTGCATCATTACATTTTACATTCAGCTTTTCCTCTCTAATTTGCTGCGATGTTAGCTTTTGAATTTTCACCCGTGGCCGTGACCTTAAACTTGTTTTCCTGGAGCCTTGAATAATTTCAATTTGAAATAAAATCAGTTACTTAAATAAAGGTTTTAAGATTTTTTTGGAACTTTATTGTTTTTGTTTTAATCTAATTATGGCCAGTTTTACAACCTTCATTTTTGTATTGCTTCCTCCCTCAGGACCTCCATAATTTGCATCTTCCCCACGGTGACTAACTCGGCCTCGGTCGATTTGGGGAACTGCTCTGACATCATCATCTCCTTCGCTCTAGTCATGTTTAAAAGAATCAGTTCCTGGCTGGAACTTCCAGCCAGGATGTCACCTCTATCTCTACAGATTCCAGTTGTCTGTAAGCCTCCGAACATCTTTCATTTATGGAGGCACAGTCTTCACAAAGTTCCACCTTCAATTTTCGCCCTTTCCACTCTTTCTAGCAAATGCAATGAACTGCCCAGAGAGAACACTTTTCTCATGTCCATTCTCAAGCAGCGCGATAAACTCCAAACGATTTCATTCTTGCTCCAATGTTTACAGTTCAACATTAATTGCATTCCTTCTTGATATTATCTTTGACATTAGTGCCAAAGTGTTCTTCGTAGATAGGTTGAGGGTAACCTTGTCGTTGGGATGTGGAGCTCCGGTTTTTCATCATTACACACGTCTTATTTCTGATGTGATCATTTCTGTTAGAGAGCTTGGTGAACGATTTGTTGCAAAATTGGCAATTAACTCTAAGTTTGAGATGGACACTGTTCTGGTGAGCTTTTAAGCTACCCTGTTGTGTAAATTCCTTATTACAGATCTTGCATCTGTACCTGAGTTTTAGGTGGATAGTCCGATAATGCTTATAAAATGCCCATCGCGACGCCAATGTCTTTGAACATAGTTTACACTCACATTTCCCTGTTCGTGAGTCGTGAATGTAGTTTTGTTTCATATTCATTCTGACTTTTGGTGAACTAGTAGATGCAGAATCGTGCTCCACCGTTTGGGATTTTCGAATGTAGTTTTTTTGGAGTTTAGATGAACTGCTTCTGATTTCCGGTGAGCCAGGTCCTGAATGAGTCTTCACAATCACTGAAATGTTTCCTTGTGTAGAATCTTCATTTTGTACTTCAAAATCCTCCAAATAACCGGTTTCACTTCCCTCCCACATTCCCTCTGTATTGGACGTCTCCAACTTTACGTCATTCAGACCGCTTTCATATTCCGTTGTTGCATTGCAAGTCTCAACGTTAGATTTAGGCTGTTTCAGAATTTCAATGTCTCTTTCACTCATATTTTGAAGCTTTATTTTGAGCTGGGGTCCATTCATTTTTTGAGAACCTAACGATGAAAGAAAATTATGCACGCATTAGTTTGTTTTAGTTATGTTTTATGTTGTACATTGTATGTTATGAACGATGATATTGATGATTCATGATGTTACAATTTACAATAATTATAGTTTATTGTGGTTGTAAAAAATTAGTAAGAATGTTAGCATACATCTTTCCATCGTCTCATTTCTGAGTGCCTCTGCAACTTCCAGTTTTCCCATCAAGTCACTGCCCGAACAGCGGTCAGCCAATGCCAATTTACTGCAAATGTCAGGTTTTTCATCCTGGACTGCTCGTTGTAACTTGCCATGGATGAGTTTCAAATATGATGCTGCTTCAATTTCAATCTTCTCCAGCTTCCGAAGCAGCTCCGATAGTGTGCTGTTCCAACTTGCGCATTCCTCACACAGACTAACTTTTAACGTCGACATTTCCACCTTCCTCAGTAAATGCTCAGGAATGGGGACGTCCTCGTCCTCATTGAAGACCTTCCTCATTTTTATTTTCAGATACCGGGATAAATAGAGCATGGAATAAATTGAGGATGATGATGAGCCAGGTGGTGACATTTCTTCCATGCAAATGAAACAGTGACCAACCGTGTCCACCACAAAATCACTGGTAGTTGGCCTCCCCATTATGTAAACAAAATTGAAATTATCTAAAACGTAAAACTAATTCAAAGAGAAGCTTGAATGAATTTGATTTGAAAGAGAAGTTTTACGGCTCGATTTAACTAACAAATGGAATTCCCAAATATTGTGACATTGATGTCATATCTGGTTCTGAATCATATGCTTCTAAACAAGCACTAAAACACTTCTTAGTTTTTCTTGGTGTGTTTCGTGTTATTCATAGTCACAACTGAGTTGAAAAGATTGGAATTCTATCTGTCTGTAGCACACATAATTTAGCTAAAAATGTACAACTACAAACCTTTGCTTCGTGGTTTTCAAGTTCAGCTGACAAAGTAATAATGTCAAAGTCATTCATGAACTTAACTTAGTAAATATGAATATGTAAGCACTAGCAGAAAATTAAATACATATAGTAATGCATTACGATACGATAGGATACGCACACTTGCTTGTGAGAACTAACCTAGCTTTATTAGAAGACCTCTAAAATGCAAAATGCAAATACAACTCGCAATACAAAAGTAACAATATGGATATGGAGAGAGGAGGAGAGAGGATAAAGAGGAACAGACGAGAGCAAATTCAGCATTACAAACATTCACATATTCCGATATGCTTACAAAATATATTTTTCTTTTGCATTGTGTTTTCCTGATGCGGGCATAAAATGTCGTTATTTATTGGCCGTGTTCCAATTCAAGCTCCATTGAATTAAGAATTCCAATTAGCAACGTGAAAGGAACCGTGAAGTTAAAACTAAACTGACATTTTTTTACTAGTTTATGTGATTTGCTAATTTACGATGAATTTTAAGTCTATTCTGATCATACTTACATACTTCCGGGCTATTTTCAAGTTAAATACATAAATATATTGTGGCTTGAAGCTTGCAAATTAGAAAGTCATGTAACTCTAGCTAATAAAACGTAAAAGGAAGGAGTATTTGTGGAACTTCACCTTGTGAACAAATTTAAGCTTTTCAGCTTATGAAAGTGTAATCGTCAGAAGCATTGGCAGAAAGTATATGATCAATGATCACGATCAGATCAATGAAAGAAAGGAAGCGCAAGTCAGCGTCTCATTACTCATCTAACATCTAATCTATTAAAATTAGTCCGAAACTGGCGTAAAGTGCGAGTTTCATGCTGACGACAAGATAAATTGAACTTTAAAACGGCAGCCATATTAGAGATTTGACTTGAAATTTAAATAGAAATGGGGAGGAAAGTACAGGATTTTGTTGTGGCAAATCAGGGGTACTGTTTCATCTGCTTGAAACAATCCCAGTGTTTGCAATCGGAGAAGCAATTAGAAGATGACTCATTTCCTGTTTATTCACTTCAATGTTTATCTCGCTACCTGGACCTGGACATGAGGAAAGCGTTTATTGACGATAAAACAATTCCACACGGTCTACTGGCGAAGGTTACGGTCTCCAAACTAAAAGTTGAGCTGTGTGAACCATGTGTTTCTATGAATGACGATTTTTCTGAGCTGTTCAGACAGTTTGAAAAAGCAAAAATGGGGTTGACCTCCACCCTGAAAGAAATTTTTGCAAAGTTGGAGAGAGCTAAGACTGGTGAGATGGCTGCAGAAAATAGAATTTTTGCCAAGACGGGATCATTTGGCTTAGGAACGTGGGAAATCGTTAAGGCTTTAAGGAATGAGACATTGCAAAAATGTAAGATTTTAGTATTACGATGGCCTGAATTAATTAAATTCAAACCAGCAGATTCAATCAGAACAGAATACGTTTATTTTAAATCATACTTAAATGGAGATGTTTATTATTTTCAGGTTCAAAAGAGCTGGGTGTGCTGGTCCCTCGTGTTCGTATTGAAAATCTAAGTTTAGAGCAAGTGGGCAAGGCAAAACTGAAGATGAAGAACGATTTTCATATGGAAAAGTCGCAGTGGCTGGCCATCACCGGATTAAAGGAAGAAACTTCACACGAGCCAGTTTATGATAGCGACAACTTTGAAGATCCAGCCATTGACGTTGGAGACGTTAAATTGGAAACCCATGCCAATGTCTCCGCGTCCGAATATGATAACGAATTTAGCGATTGTGATAACGGTGACTCTGGTCGAGATTCATCGAAAAATATTTCCTTGCTCAAATCTTCCAGTTTAACATCTATAAGGAACAAGTGCATATCAAATCCCAAAACAGACAAACACAAATGTCGGGAATGTTCCAAAGACTTTTCCAGCATCACGGCATTCTATCTACATTACCGAAGTCAGCATTTGAAATTCCGCTATGTGTGCTCCGTGTGTGGGAGAATATTCTCACAGGTGGGCAACTTTAACCGTCACCAAAGGCTATACCACAAAAACGCCAAGTTCAAGTGCCGAGTTTGTAATCAAGTATTTGCCCTAGAGTCCAATTTATTGAAGCACCGGCGTACCAACACCTGTGCGGACAAAGAATCTGTTGAAAAATCTGGATTGGTCATAGTTCGCCCTTCCAAGGTCCGACCTAAACATGGGGCAATACAGAAATTGTGTAGTGCTGACTCCAAAACTGGAAAGCTTAAATGTAGCCTCTGCCCTGAAGAATTTCAAACCATGAGCTCCTTCCGAATTCATTATAATTGTGTCCATTTGAAAGTGAGATACAGGTGCACTTTGTGCCAAAAAGAGTTTACAAACAGAAAAAGTTATGCTAGCCATCATGAACGTTTCCACATGAATGAAAAAACTAAATGCACTAAATGCAGCAAAATTTTTCAAACTAAACATAATTTGCAGACGCATTTGCGAACAATAGATTGCACCAAGCAGCCCAAGTACATTTGCAGCGTTTGCAAGAAAACCTTCCATTCCAAAAAGAAATTATCACTTCATCAGCGAACCTCATCTGGTTGTGGAGTCCAAGTTCAGAAATCTAAAACCCCAGTAAAATGTCCAGAAACATTGGTCATCATCCGCCCAAAAAATACTCCAAAAGAGGGCGTGAAACTTTACGAGGTCGATCCCAAATCTGGCAAATATTTGTGCAAAATTTGCTCAAAGGGATTTGCAAACCGTAAATCATTTCAGAATCATCACAAAAGCGTGCATTTAAAAATCAGATATAGGTGCACCCTCTGCCTTAAGGAATTTGCTTTTCGGAGTGGTTATGACTCTCATCACATAAATATCCACATGGGTGGCAAACCTGTCAAGTGTGAGAAATGCCATAAAATACTGAAGGGTAGAACTTCCATATGGTCACACCGTAAGAAAGATTGTCGAGGTCGGGTCGAGGTGGAGAAACCTTAGACCTTCTTCAAGACTAATTAGATTAAATAGAGTAAGCCAACTTAAATTATGTATTCTAGTATTCTAATTAACAACGATGTAGTTATTTATTTGTTTTTTGTAGTATATGTGCTATTTTAAGCGCTTCAACTAATTAATTCGTGTTTACAAATTATGAATTTCATTGTATCTGGGAGTGAACCTTAAATGTGTTTGCGCACACTTTTATTCGAAATTTATAATTTTTGCTGATTTCGTCAATTGTGATGCCTTCTATATTTTGTGTTGAATTGTGCTAACTTTTTTGCGTAGAATTTATGTATTGGATTAACTCGTAGCTCGAATCGTAGTTGACTACACTAGTTACGTAAATATGTAAACCAACCTAACCTAAGGACAACTTCCCATTGAGAACTTAGTTGACTGCAAAATGAATAAAAAAAAGGTTGGTAAATATGTATTTACCGCCAACCTTTCAGCGTTCCATTATAAAAAGGCATGGAAAAAGGAATTAATGGATCATTTAAATAGAAAGTATTTAATGAGCCACCGGTGCCAAGTTCATCGAGAAACAATTAAGGACATGTAGTAGATTTGCGAGGTTGAAATGAATATGCAAAAAAAACTACGAGAATAGCAAATAATGGTTCATATTAATATTAATTAGCAATTACTGGTATTATTATTAATCAGTACTTGTTGTAATAGATTTGTACGAAAATAGTACAAAATTGTCTCTATACAGTATTTAAAAATAACGATTGAACTATATAATTAAGAATGTTAACAATAAAAAAAGAAGTTTACATCGTTCCCAAATGTCCAGTTAGACTTATTTTCATTAAAGTTGAAATGAAATTACAAACGCAAAATTTCCATTTTCGTTTTTAAAAGGCTGACAGTCAGTCACTTACAAATTATTGATCGGTTTCCCTACTTCCCTAGACTGTCGCTACCATGTGAACACTGCGAAAGTGATGTTTGTACCAAACCGATTGAGTAAATAGCTTCCCACACAAGGTACACTTCAATCTCTCTGCATTGTGAACGGTCTTGTGATGAATTTTGAACCCAGGAAGGATTCCAAACTCCTTTCGGCAAAGAGAACATGTCCGCTTGCCAGTCTCTGCATTGATGCTACATTGTTCCTTCAGGTTGTTTTCTACAACTGTCAACGGTGGCAATATTGCGACTTGATTGCCATCTTCCAAATCTGCTAAGTGGACAACTTTATAAATGAGTCGAGAGATCCAAAACTTCCATGTGACAAATGTCACATTCTAAGAATTCAGAGTTGGATCTATCTTCACTTTTGTTATTGGAGTGGATTTACTCCAGAAACTGGAGAAGATTGAAATTGAGGCAGCATCATATTTACAACTATTCCATGGCAAGTTACAACGTGCCACCCATGATGGAAAAAGTGAAAAATTGGTCGACCGCTGTCAGCTGTACAGCTAGTGAATTGATGGGAAAACTGGAAGTTGCAGAGGCACTCAGAAATGGAACGATGGACAGATGTATGCTGAAAATTTGCTGATTTTGACTTTATTATTTTTAATAAACACGTACATGCTTATGGTGATGATTAAGTATATGGTTTGCATATACTATTTGTCAGGTTCTCAAAAAATGAACGGACCCCAGCTAAAAGTAAAGATACAAAAGCTGAGTGAAAAAGACATTAAAATTAGGAAACCGCCTAAATGCAACTTTGAGGAGTCCACTGGAGTGAAGTCTGAATGAGGTCTGAATGACGTAAAGTTGGAGACGTCTAATACAGAGGGAATATGGGAGGAAAGTGAAAATGATTATTTTGATAATTTTGAAGAACAAAATGAAGGCCCAACAAAAGGAAAAATATTTCACAAACAATGGATTACAATTCTGGATCTAGTTTATCAAAAGTTAAAATGAATTTAAAACAAGACTCTTCGAAACTTATCCTCACAGAATGATTTGCAAGCAGATCAAAAAAACCATTTATATAATGAAACAGTTTCATACAGCTGTATCAACGTTTGACGGCTCAACAAAGGTGTTGTTCAAAAGTGAAAGTAGAGGCAGCTGTGCACAGCATATTTTGTTGTAATTATAGTACTATTGCATTGATTGCCTTTGGGTTGGTATTATATCGGCTCTGCAGCAACAACATAGCAAAAACTTTCACCTCCTTCGTAAAGGAATATTTTCTCTCTTAGTTATTGATTTACTGTCCAGCGAACGCAAAAAAATTATAATAAAATATAACACTTTGAAATAGACTTGATTATTGCCAGTGATTATCAAAGTTCTAATAATATTGCAGATTCAATTTAATCAATTGAAATAAAAATTTCCATTGATTAGTCAGTGGCGTAATTATGAATAGCCAGGGAGACTTCGTTTTGGACACCAAGGAACATTGTTTCCTCTGTTTGGACAATATTTCGACACTACTCCATCCTCACAAGCAGGAATCAGTTAATTCTATTCACTGTTTGTCACGCTATTTGAAAATGGATATGGGAAAAGTGTTTAATGATAAAGGGAAAGTTCCTCTACACTTACTTGATCAAGTTAAAGGATCAAATTTAAAGGTGAAGCTGTGTGGGAACTGTGTCTGTTTGATTCAGAAATTTTCAAAGCTGTACCACCAACTAGAGAAAATTGAAATGGAAGTTGGATGCTGCATCAAGCTTATCCATGAGAAATTGGCAAGTGCAGAGAATACTGATCATCTCCAAATTATGACCTCTACGTATCAATCAGTTAACGAATTGACGGGGAAATTGGGAATCGCAAACGTCCTCAGGAATGAGGTGAGGGAAAAATGTAAGTTTGGTGATGCAACGTGTTGCTATACATCGTATCATTAGAGCTTATCATATGTAGTTGCATGCAGGGTTTTCTTTACCATAATTACTAAATTTCAGAATTGTAACACTCTTATGGTTATTATATTCTGTAGGTTCTTCACGAGTAAATTCTGTCACACCACAAGTCAAAATTCAAAAGTTGACCTATACCCAAGCTAATGCGAAAACGATGAAGAAAAAGTTCCAGAACTACAAAACACAAAGAAATGTTACTAAATCCAGTTGCAAGAATTTTCAAAGCTCGGAGATTGATATCAGTCTGGTCAAGTTGGAAAACGAAGAGCTTGATATGGTATCAGAGGATACAAGAGATGATGACTACCGATCTGATTCAACTAATGATGAAGAGTTGACACCGTCTCCTCGCTTATCATCAATTTTGCTTGAAGTGAAGAATGAAGGGACCGAGAGCTCAGACGACCATGCAGCTCTAGATAGCACTGGAAATGGATCCAGATCACCACTTCCAAAGTCTATCTTCAATCCAGAAACGGGAAAACATAAGTGCTCGAAATGTGCAAAGGAATTCAGCCAAAACTCTAGTGTCAACCTTCACATTCAAACTGTTCATATGCGTCTCATCAGATTTTACTGCAAAATATGCAATAAAGGTTTTGGTAGGAGCGGACATTTGCAAACTCACCTCAAGTACACATCTTGTAGGAAGGGACAGCCACGAAAGCCTATCAAGATAATCTGCAACTGCAAACTTTGTGGGAAAGGATTTAGCGATATATATAATTTGAAAAGACATTACAAGACAGTTCACGCAGAAATAAGGAAGCATGCCTGTAATTTGTGTGATAAAAAGTTTACACAGAAAACCCACATGGAGTCTCATCGACGTAGTGTACACTTTGGAATTAAAAGAAAACTTTAAAATCATTTGTAATATTTTCTGTCAATTTGAAAACTGAATAGTCAGAATAAATGTTTTTTTTACATTTAAATAATATAACAATCAACCTTTTTTCGTTTTTTCATTGCATTTTTTATTACATATTTTGACTTTCAAAACCTCCAGGATTGTCCGTAGCTTATAACCAGGACAGAGTTTCGGAAATTGGGATAAACTAGCATATGATGTAGTTTTGTAGCATTCGTTTCCAAATTCATCAAGCTTCGTTCTGAAAGCTATTACGATTAATAACTATAATGTATAAGCTATAATACGATTATTTTTTTTTTTGGTCACAAAATTAATTTTGTTGTATATTTGAACG
Source organism: Lepidocyrtus paradoxus (assembly GCA_034696885.1). Taxonomy (NCBI): domain Eukaryota; kingdom Metazoa; phylum Arthropoda; class Collembola; order Entomobryomorpha; family Entomobryidae; genus Lepidocyrtus; species Lepidocyrtus paradoxus. The sequence continues at coordinate 14,125 of JAQGAH010001292.1, forward strand.
GAGCATTTTGAGATTTACATACAACATAATTGAAATCTGCATACACCTAACATCCAACATAAGTAAAAGCAAACCCCATGAAAGATGCTTTTAAATTGTACTTGTTTGGATACTTTTTGAAAATATTTTGTGACCTTTCCCCGGGGAAGCGTAGGGTTGACGAGGTGTCGCTCATCTTCGAGTTACAATACCAATACCTGTTTATAACTGACAACAAAATTTCAAAATTCGAAAAGTGGTTTGAATTCTAAACTTATCCTCAGAGACCGATTTGCAAACAGATCACAAACCATACTGTTTACATGAAACAGTTTCATACATCTGGCTGATCTGGCTCAACTTTTGACAACTCAACAAAGGTGATGGTCAAAGTGAAAGTAGAGGCAGCTGTGCAGTTGTGCACAGCATATTCGTAATACTATTGCATTGCCTTTGGGTTGCTGGTATGGTATCAGCTCTGAAGTAACAACATAGCAAAGTAAAACTTTCACCTCTCCTTCCTACAATTAATTGACCAAAAGAAAGTTAATAGTAATAGGAAGACTCCATGCACTCTCAGGTTTATTGATTTACAAAAAAAAACTTTTTCTCTTACTTTGTGCTTTACACAAAATTTTATAATAAAATATATAACACAATGAAATAGAGTTGATTATTGGCAGTGATTATCAAAGTTCGGTTGGGGTAAGAATAAGAGCAGCCAGAGAGCAGCCAATAAAACTCAGTGGCTTCTCTTATCCTTACCCCAACGCTATGGCGTTAGAGTAAGGATACGACCAGCCAGCCTAAGGTTAGGTCAGATTAGGTTAGGTTAATTAAGGTTAGGTTAATTAAGGTTAGGTTAGCTTATGTTAGGTTAGGTTAGCTTATGTTAGGTTAGGTTAGGTTTGGCCTAACTGAAGTACAGTTTGGCCTAACCTAAGTACAGTTTGGCCTAACCTAAGTACAGTTTGGCCTAACCTAAGTACAGTTTGGCCTAACCTAAGTACAGTTTGGCCTAACTTAGATACAGTTTGGCCTAACTTAGGTACAGTTTGGCCTAACTTAAGTACAGTTTGGCCTAACTGAAGTACAGTTTGGCCTAACTGAAGTACAGTTTGGCCTAACTTAAGTACAGTTTGGCCTAACTGAAGTACAGTTTGGCCTAACTTAAGTACAGTTTGGCCTAAAGAACCTAAGTACAGTTTGCCTTAGGTGAGGTAAGGTTAAGGTTTGGCCTACGCTAGGTTAAGCGCTGTTCATATATCCATCCTATCATTATACAATCAAAATATCAATTTGGCTGCTCATATCCTTACTCTAACCCTTTTAATAATATTGTAGATTCAATTTAATTAATTGAAATAAAAATTTCCATTGATTAGTCCAGTGGCGTACGTAATTATGAATAGCCAGGGAGAGTTCCTGTTGGAGACAATGGAAAATTGTTTCCTATGTCTGAACAAAATTTCAACGGTACTCCATCATCCTTACCAACAGGAGTCAATTTATTCCATTCAGTGTTTGTCTCGCTATCTGAAAATGGACATTGGAAAAGTGTTCAATGATAAAGGGACAGTTCCTCTACACTTACTAGATCAAGTTCAAAGATCAAGATTGAAGGTGAAACTGTGCGAAAACTGTGTCTGTTTGATTAATAAATTTTCAAGGCTGTACCACCAACTGGAGAAAATTGAAATGGAAGTTGGATGCTGTATCAAGCTTATCCATGAGAAATTGGCGAGTGCAGAGAATACTGATCATCTCCAAAATGTGGCCTCTTCATATCAGTT
>JAQGAH010001293.1:0-15893 GCA_034696885.1 Lepidocyrtus paradoxus
TTTTGACCATTTTTTCCTGCATACTTGCATGCATATTTCGACCATTATTCGTGCATAGATTTTCGATGTATAGTCATCATCATAACTTGGAGGAAAATAATATCATGAAAATTCATATATTTTATTATACCAACGAGATAATATACGCCAAGTGACTACTAAAATGAAGGAAATGATACCTTACAGCATTGGGTTAGGTAATCAAATCTGAAGGATTTTTTCTTCAAGAGTTGGGTTACACCTCTGCTTATTTGCAAGTGCCCATACATGGTAAAACTGAAAGCAGAATAATAAATTGAAGTCGTTTGGAAGATTTGAGTATTGCAAATCTCGCAAAGCGTCCTTATGGTTCCGAGCTAATCTAGCAGGCCAGGCCAACCACACAAAAAGCGTTGGACTTTTTTGTATGGTCTCTTCTTTCACTTGCAGAAAAATCCATAATGTTTTATGCAAAGTTTTGTTTGAAAAGTAAGAGGATTTTTCTTAGTATTCTCGTAGGCTCATTGTAAGTGTATCGCATGCAATTTTTGAGTTTTTTGGTTGCATCTACGGGGGTGGATGATGGTATGATTACATAAAAAATGAAGATAACGAACTACATAAGTAGCGATATTGACAGAAGTGCAGCGAACAAATAGGTAGAGGTGATTGTCGCCTAATGTACGTACACCTGCGATTTGCAGTCTGCCAAAGTAGTTTGCGAAAATGACAGTGTCAACAAACGGGGGATATTGAAAAGCAAACAATTTGTGAAGAAAGTATATATCCATAATTATATTTACATTTTGCTCACTCTTACACCTACGGTTTCAGTTTCATTTTAAAAGTAGCTATATATAAGTATGGCTATGTAAGAATGTGTCATGTATGTAGGTATGGAATCTTTTTGGTTGAGTTGGATTTGAGTGTGAGAAATTGAAACAAAACCATACTAAATTGCCATGCAATTTGAATTTGAAGTAAATAATATATTTCCTGTTTGCTTGATTATGATTTTATTCAACGTTTTTGCAACAGTGCAAAGAATATATCCATCTGAATGCAAAGAGTAGTCGTGTTGTGAATGTCAAGTCTCGTTAAAATAGATATTCAAATTCCAAAGCCAGACCTAGTTTAACTTAGGATGATGCAGGGTGCAGGCGTCAAGCGCCATAAAAGATGCTTATTGGCTTTGATGATAAGATACTGTTTGATTTTGACAGTATGTTGAATTTATCATAGGCATTTCTTATCCCCACACATAACGTAGGTGGATTAAGTAATGTACAGTAGCCCTTTGCCCCGATTACGTCTAAATTGAATTTATTTACAAGTTTGATTCGCATATTAGATAACTATTCTGGCAAGGAATATTGAAATAGTTAAGATAACATAATAAACTTCGTTGTATTCATTATTAATATAGAAGCTGGAAAGTCGTAAGTTTATTCTGATCAGTGATCATTGTCTTCTGTCTTCGCAAGTTGTAGATGTACATTTTAAGTTCATTGTATCAAACTGCCCCAATTCATCAAAAAATGATGGGTTAGTGCAACAATTATTTATTCACAAAGAACTTGTGTTTTCTTGTAAAAAAAAGTAACAAAAACCTCCTACGATCTTACTTTTATGGCAGGGCAAAGCAAATCTAAATTGAAAATGATTCCTTACTTTTATGCAGGCAATCTACTTATACAGTAGAGCTAAAATATGTATAGAACTATTATTACGATTATTATGAATAAAATATTATTCATCATATTTGTGGAACAAAAGTGGCATATGGCACTAGACTGGCGATCCTCGACTTCGATCGATATAAAATCGATTATTGACTATCATATCATAATTGGAATTGATTCATCATCTATGTCATCATTCATAAGAACATCCTCACTTGGAATTGGGAATGGATTGTGTTGTTCCCGTATTATTGTAACTTTGTCGATGATTTCACCGTCCTGAATATGGCGCATAAACAAATTAAAGTCAGATATCAATATAAATATGTAATTGGGTTGTTGGCTAAACATTGGTCTACCTTATCATCCGAAACTTGCTCCATGTACAAGTGCGTACTGTTGAGGACATTTAATCTGGTATAGCCGTAATCCGTACTTCGGTAGGCCGTCCAATTCGGGATGTGATGGACAAAATCATCATGCCTTTCCTTGCAACCCTAATGGTAATACAAATGGGAAGTGATGTTTTTTCATTAAACTTTTCAAACATTTATGCAAATAATTGGAACAATTAGTTTTATAAAAAACAGTACTGCAGAGCCCGTTGTCAAATGTACAATTCCCTTTGGGTTCCGATAAGGTTCCTCCAACGACCCATTGTAAACCTTTCTATTATACATGGGAAACATTCGTTCGTAGGAATGCTCATGCGCCCAAATGCTCAAGTCTACGCCATAGTTCATAAACATATCCTCCAGTCCGAACCTTTACAAGTTTACACAATTAGTTAACCGTAAAGTTTAGAGTTGAAATATTCCAATGCTAAATATCATAAACATGGACATAGGTATCTTAGACAATGAAACTGACCAATGTAAGAAAGGTACCCCAACGCGAACACGAGTCTCGTGTTTTGTGCAGTCATCAGTGTTATTATTGGAGCAGTACATGGGCCTATGACCAAATGTTATTATCCACGGACGAATTGCTCGATTTTCTGGCTTGTTGGCTTCCTATAATATTCATTATATCATTACCATATTATTGATCTAAAAAAATTAACAAGGATTTACTAATTGATATACTAATTAGAAGTATTTACCTTTAGATCATTTTCTAGCCAATAATACTGATTGATTAGTGGGCTCATCCCATAATTGAGAAAATAGTAAAACTCGGTTGAAAAACTTATGAAATGGATGGGGCCCATGTTAAAGCTGAAATACATTGATTGGGTGTTTCCTGGCATGGTAAAACGATTCTTGTAGTGAGCAAAATTGCTAGAAGAGAAAGTGCATAAAAATGAGTCATTGTCATTACATAAAATTTTGATATTCAAGGTACAAATTAGTATAATATGAAAATTAATGTCATGTGTCATGTCAATGCAGTGAAAAGGGCCGGATTACTCATGAGCTTCGTGATTTCCCGGGCAGGTCATATACGGAACATAGGCTGCAATTGGCTGAATTTGTTCCATGAAAGAGTCTCCAATCAGACCGTTGTCCTGGACAAACATTTTTCAATTAACTTAATTTTTTTGGCAAATCTGTAGTGTTGATATCATTGAAATACTTGTTATGTTCATACAGAATTCATATCATAGGCAAAATCTCCGACGTGGATGATTGCATCGTACGCATCCAACTGAACCTCTTTCTGGAGTCTGGTTAAAGATTGTGCGTTATCACTACCCAGATCTCCATAGACAGCGAGACGAGGAAGCCAGTTCGGGTCGTCTGGCATTGTTTGGAAATAAAAGAGTTCTGACCATCCTAAATCACCTCCGCAGTGATATACTGGAATGATTTATAGGATTCTTTTAACATAAAATCTATTATAAAAAATCGTCTATAATTAAATACGAAAAGGAAACAAGTGTCAATTTCATACTGTATGGCTGTCCACGCTCCAAGTTTTTCAGTGTCACCCGATGTATAAACTGCTTCAATTGGAGAGGACCTGTGTCCGTAAATGTTGTATAGTTGCCAAAGGCACTAGATTCCAAAATGCTGGTTTTCCCATATTCAACTATCGAAGAGTCCGTTTCACTCATTGTGCTCCACGTTACGAACATCTCTGTTGGGTCGTCTAAAATAATTCATGTAAAATTGTATAAAAACACTTTTATAGAATGGGCTTTTTTGTCCCGATATATTTTAGCTAGTTTATTAATTAAAACTCACTTCCATAGGATATGTGAACATGCCTGGGCTGGTAATAATGTACCCTTGCGCTTTCCACCTCAAAGGAATCTGGCTGAATCCCCACATTGACTTCAGTAAGTTGTACTACATTCTGCGGGAATGCATAGACCGAAGATATCAAAAGTGATATCGACAACGCCACTCTTGAAGCAATCGCTTTCATTCTGGACTTCGTGCAAGTTTGAAAAATGGATATTCTAAAAATAATATTCTAAAATAAAAGGAATTTATTACTCTGGTTCTATGACGCTTAAAATCACTATCACTGAAGCAGTTTCTTACGTAGAACAAGTTTCCATGGACAGCTACATAGGAATTTTGCAGTCTTGCAATGTTTGTGATTGGAGAGTTTGTTAATCGCGAACCAATAGTATCTTAATGGGATATTGACATTTACCGAGAAAAAAGCGCGCCGGTTTGTCATTAGCAAAATGCACTCAAACTGACGATCACATTTATTTTACCTTACGATTCAATGCCTTTCTGTATTGTTTCTGTGTGGTTTCTCATCTTCAATAAAAGATTAGTTTCCTGAATGTTCCTGAATTGGGCCATTCAACTCTTTCCAGTCCCAGATAAAACTAGACTGGCTGTTTTTTGTTATAGGAGAGAAGATAAACATAATTTATGTATTGTACTTAACGTGTGCAATATTATGTTTTAGCAAAAAAGATTTCAGATATAAAATGGTAAATAAACTATGCAATAAAGTCCATAAGAAGGTTACATGGATTTCACCATTAACGTTTTATGTTTATGTTCAATATTACTATAAAAAAATCATATCTTGGACATGGTAATTTACGAACTGTATTAGTTGGAACCCGTGGGGAATTGCAAAAGCATATTTATGTAATCTAGAATATTGATATGGGCGACAGTCATAAAGTGACAGCATAACATGGCATACATGCATGTGTATGGGACCTTGGTCAGAAAATATGCCTGTTACACTTCTGCATCCCCACTGTCAAAATTGATAAAACAAAGTTGATACTTTGATGGATTCGCGTTTGTCATAAAGTCATAACATAAGCATTGATTGAGGTTGAAACTGTGAAGTTTGAGCTTAATTAACATGTCAATATTTTACTGACAATATTGACAATAAAATATATAATATATGTTATGTGTTATGTCAATGTGTTACAAGTATTTTGACTAACAGTCTGTAGTATCTTATTGGGGCAAATGCTACTATGTCTGCCCAGTTATCAACTGAACATAAGGATTCGTTTGCGTATAGAATAGATAATCATTATAGTATGATGTTGGTTCGTTCGGTCTTAGTAAAACGAAAAAGGATGTCCGGTTAGATTAACATTTAACATATCATATGCATTATAATGCGAAAACCTCATGAAAATCATGCGATTTTTTATTTGCACAAAGTAAACAAGATCCTTATTATTTTCACTCTGCTGTCCCTGAGAATCGCAGAATTAAATGACAACCTAATTACCCCAATCCAGCATGTTAATATTAAAATGTGTTTGAATCAACTAAAACTATATTGATTTACGCACTTGACACTTGCACACACTACAACAGATGTAATTTTCATTTTCAGGAGAACAATGGAGTCTGGGGATGAGGACGATGCTTTCACTATGGGTGAGAGGGATTGGCAAAAAATGAGCCGTGATCTCTCAAAGGTACATACAAAGTCATTACAATGCTGTTATGCTGATCATGATGAATCTGCATGCAGCTAATAATATCTAATATGAATTACATGATACTGCTTTTTAGCAAGGATACCGAGATGGGAAAAACGAGGGTCGGGAGAAAGGAATGCAGGGGGCTTTTGAAAAGGCAACATCGCTGACCTTAAAATATTCAATGAAATTGGGCCAACTGCAAGGATTAATTGAGTATATTTCTATGTTATCTTTTTTATTGTAAAGTCTCGCTTACTCGTAGTTAAATAAAAAAATATGACATGTATGGCTTACTCTCTATTCTAGATGGCAGCTGTCACAAGCAAACCAAAAGGATGATGAATTAAAAAGAGAGAAACTGACCTTTTTGCATACAAAAATTGTTTCGCTTTTAGGAAACTTTACAAATGCCAGCAAGAGCACAGAAAATGACAACGGAGATTTTATGAACGAGAGAAATAACTTGGAACAAGAATGGAAAAGGATGTTCGATGAGCTGATTGTTGAGTGTGTGGGCATTTGCCCAGACTATATTTCAGTCATTAACTCATTTCAGTTAGATTTAAAATAAGTTGTATTTTTCTTAATGTATACACAATATTTCCATTTCAATAAAAGCGATGACAAAGTACCTTAAATCTATCGGCATTGACATCATATTTCACCATATCTACGGTCAACTCGCATAACTGCACTCACATGGAAACTCCAAAAACTTTAAGAAACAAATACTGTCAAAATCATAAATCTATCCAGAAATCCAGAGGAAAAGGTCGAAGCTTTTGTTCACTTTTGCCCAATTTAGCATTTTGATCAAATTCAATCAAATCAGTCTAAACCATTTCCACAATCTACAAATATCATACAATTAGTAAATCCTTTATACTGACTATTTCTCTACAAAACTTTCATAATTTATGGTTCGCGAATAGGAAATGTCAAATTTCCAGTTAGGCACCTACATAAAAGTGCGAGCAGCCAAGCCAGCAAATAAATAACCAGCCAACATTTCAGTAACCATTTTACAACCCTGAGATGGCTGATGCAGAAATGGTATTGATGATAACTCTCACTTTAATTGACGGTCTATTATATCCATTACAGTAAAAGAATAAATAAAAAGGCTAATAAAATAAAATTGTAATGTTCTATCCAGGGTGACTCGGGCGAAGGGCTAGCTTCCGGTCTTGTCACCCCTACTGACGTAAGTATTTTGGGTCTTCGGAATCCACTTTATCTTCACTTCCACTTTCACAAATCCACTTTGTTTCGTGTTCAATGAGTCATGTTATAAATATTTTCAGGAAGCGGAACAAATTATGATTGAGGTAATAGACGATAAAGATCCTCCTCCAGTTGTACGTGACACTTGGTCATCAACTATGAGTTATCTCTTGGCACTAGTTGGGTTTGCCGGTTAGTCTAAGCAGATATTTTGTTTAATTTTCATTGTCCAATCATTACCAGAGAATAATTATAACATCTTCACATTTTTTTTCTTCCAACTCAATAGTGGGAACTGGCAACATATGGGTACCAATTATGGACAATCAGGAATTATTCAATTTTATCTGATTTACAGTTGAGATATGAATGATTGGATTTATTTGTAATTTTCAGAGATTCCCATATCAAGTGCGAGAAAATGGAGGGAGTAAATGCAAAATTAAACATTTTACACAGTTTCGAATTAGTCAAATTATTAAGATGCATTGATCTACTATAATGAACTTGTTCTTTTTCAACAGTCGCGTTCTTAATACCTTACACCGTTATGGTGCTGCTTGTGGGCGTACCTTTATTTTTCATGGAGCTTGCCGTCGGACAAAGGCGAAGGAAAGGGATAATATACGCTTGGAACGAGATCAGTCCCGGATTTGGAGGATTAGGAATATGCTGTGGCTGGTATGATGAATTTTAGTTGTGCAATTTTTTAAACCACAATTAGTAAAAAATAAGTTGATTTTCATCTCATTTTAAATTTTGCTTTTCTTGCAGTCTCTGCTTTCTAGTCGGCTTGTACTACAACACGGTGTTAGCGTATTGCATATCGTATCTGGTGGATGTAAGTTTATTGCCTCTTAAATTAAACATACATGTTTGTTAGCTGCGATTAAAAATTAATTAGTCCGGATATTATTTCTCCAACTTTTAATAGTCATTTCGGAATCCTCTTCCGTGGACCAATTGCAAAACAGTTGGAGCACAGAAGGACCAATCGGAATGTGAAGTAAGAGATCGCGAATAGTTTTCAGCGAACCAATTAAATTATTGAGGGAATTGACAATCGTTTATTTAGTTGAAAGCGATAATTTCACTATCATTTCACAGGTATACCTTCTTTCCAAAGCGTCCAAGTATTATATGTACCGAGGAACTTTTGACGCTTCATCCGGTATTGATGATTGGGGAGGTTACAGCATACCCCTTTTCATTTATCATGTGATCGCCTGGGGTATGATTTGGCTGATATTATGGAAAGGGACCAAGTTGATTGGGAAGGTAGTCTACTTCACAGCCTTATTCCCTTATGTAGTCCTCATTCTCTTTTTTATTGGCAACTGTGTAATTGAGCCAAGAAAAGGATGGCTGGGAGCTTACCGTCTATTGAAACCTGATGTAAGGGACATTTACGAAAAACTCCATTTAATATGAATTAGGGATTTCACAGTGACTCCAAATCTTTGTTATAGTGGTCTGTGTTACTGAAATCCGTAACCTGGTTGAAAGCCGGAAGTCAAATATTTTTTTCTCTTGGATTGGGCTTCGGATGTCTCGTTGTGTTTGCTTCTTATAGTACTCCAAGAAATAATTGCTACAAAGATGCCATCGTTATCAGTATAATTAACTGTGGGACATCTGTCTTTGCAGCATTGGTTGTCTTTCCTATGATCGGTAACATAGTTTAAAAAAATCTTAAAAACGAGTTGTGATATGGACTGGGGTGACTTGATGTAATTTTTAAAATCGACCTGTCTGTCTTTTTACAGGGGCTCTTGGCTTCCGAAACTACGAAACTTGCTTTGCCGACATGAAAAGCATTTTTCCATCAATGAATGCCGCTGTTGACGACCATTATGACATTTATTTCGCGACTACTGCCACTAAGTGGGATCAAATATCGAATGGCAATCCCATGTATGTCCGGTATGGATATGGGGAAATGACTGACGATGCGAAAATGGATTTGGGCAACTTGCGGGAAGGAGAAATAATTCAACAAATTACTACCTTTGCCAATGCGTCCACCTCGCAGGATTTCAATTTAGCCATTAGGGACTGTTCCATCGGGAAAGAAGCGACCGCTGTGTGACTTGAATAGAAATATTGAAACCGATTCTTGAATTTCTTACAATTTTAATTCAATTTCTGAAAATGTTTGCACTTGCAATTTTAATTTCCCAAACTTTGTGATTTCAGAGTGGAGGAGGAACTGGGTTCGTATTTGTAGGCTTTACAGAAGCTGTTAAACACCTCCCACTTTCAAACTTGTGGTCCTGTCTTTTCTTTTTTATGCTTTTCCTCTTGGGAATTGATTCGTCTTTTGGTATAGTTGAAGGTAAAAACCCCATTAAAAATTCCGTCAACACATATTTCCACATTCCTGATTAATCAATCGGAATTGTCCGTCTATTACAGGTGCTGTAGGTGCAATGGAAGATTGGACAGGTTTCAATCGAGCGAAATCAGCATGTATTTAGTTTACTTTAAATATTAATTCAGATTGGAAATAATGTTTTGGGTAAAAGGAAGGTAATCCTATGTTTTTCATTTCTCATCAGCAATAACCTGCGGCGTGATGACTGTCCTGGCCCTTATACTATTTCCGTTTGGAAATGGCGTTTACGTTTTGGATTTATTAGATCAATGTAAGATTTTCAAATAAAATTTTCTATTGAAATAATTTAAAATGTAGGACTAAAAATATATCCATGTCATTCACAGATACGACCAATTGGACGTTGTTGATAATTGCTCTAATGGAATGCATGGCTGTGGCCTGGTCATACGGGCTTGCAAAGTAAGTTCAAGTCTGCTTGTGATTTAAAATATTTGATTACGTCAATTTCATTTTGATATTTGTGAACTTGATTTTGATTGATTTTGATTGATTTTGTAGGTTCGCATATGACGTGAAGTTGATGACGGGCAACAAGCCGAATCTGTATGTCTTGATTTGCTTGAAATACATTACACCTGTGACCCTCATTATCCTTCTTCTGAAATCAGTTGCTGAGTTTGCTATGGACAAAGTTGCTAAGGGCATAACATACACTACTTTTCAACCAAGCAAATCTACGGATAAGTCTGGGGAAGTCAAGGTGCCACTACCGGCACATTCACTTGCCACAGGATTCATTCTGATGTTTTTGTGCATGATCTGGGTTCCCATTCAGGCAGTCATGAGGTTTAACTGAATATTATTGATTTATTTCAATTAACTAAATCATAATACATTATTATGTAAAGCTCCCAGAGCGAAATAATACAAATAATTTGTAAAACTGATCTGTTTCATCTATTGACTCCAGAAATACGAAAATCACTTTGCTCAAAGGCCAAGGTCTCGGAGACTTCCCAGAAGAGGAGCTGAGGAAGTTACGGAACATTAATGTGGCCAGGGAAGAGGATCAATTCACCGACACTGAGAAGCTCATTATGGGTAAGCAGAGCCTGCTCAATCTGCAGAAGCATCGGGATCAGACCATGGTCAGAAGTTCGGCTACGTCTATTGCTAAAGGAGATAATATAGGAAGTAGTGAAAACCTGTTGGTCAATAGTCAACATTCTGTACAATGAGATACTCCTATGTATAATATAATCCGAATCTTAAGATCTCACACTGAAATTCCTTGTATTTTAATAAAAGTCAACCCGTCATAATAACTTTGAACTAAATGCTTCACTTTATTTTAACTCCAAGTATAGCCGCAGAATTAATGAACATTTATACATAAAACAATGTTTCTTTACATGGTTCTGAGCACGACAATGTTCGACTATTACGAATTTACAAATTCTGTTTCAGTTGTAGATAGGTATGGGACATATGTAACTCGGACAAGTTAAAGATAGGTGAGATCCGGTTCAGGGGAAGCTCAAATTTTATTTCTGCATAGTAAAATATAGCAAATGATGCATTAATGAAAAGCATTTTTCATTCAACTATATATGTATATATCTCATCATGAAATATCTATCCCTTGGCAATAACTTCAATTTCTATGACCGGATTTGTTCACCCTTCCCTTTATTTTTGCGTTTACCGAAACGGTTTTATCTTTTCCATAATCGGCGATAAATATTGTAATAGAAGGTCTAGATTGTATAGCTTAGAAATTTAAGATTCAAATGAATTTAACATAATATATGTGATTGAGGATAACTTTGATCGCCAACTATTTGCCACTTTCTGTGAGCGGTGAACAGAGTCTGCCTTAACTGGGTTATTAATATTAACTTAATTTCTCACGGAAGGGTTTTCAAAGCCATTTGCACCTAAAACCAGCATTTGGTTCATCATAACCAATGGTCAGCAAGCGTCCGGCGACACAAACTCCGGAAGTCTCCGAATGAAAGGAGCTTGTTGTTACCCTTGCCTATAACGCATTCTGAAAGAAATCAACTTATAATTTTATTGTACTCATATTTTCGCATGGAGACTTTGAAAATTATGGAAGGAACCAAATAATGTCAGATTCATAGATCTATTTACAAAGCAGAGGAGAAAGCATAAGACGCTCTTTGATCCAATCCAATATGACAGCGCAATCGACCGTTTGCCATTTTCACAATCAATCATACAATTAGTAAATCGTTGTATTACTAGCTAATTCTCACCATAACCTTCAAAATTCATTGTTTGTGAATGACAAATGCCAATAAAAACGCTAATTATAATACAACCACATGGCGGCTGATTCAACGATGGTATATGTATTTATGGTTATGCTAATTCCTACTGTCTATCCATTACAATGAAAGCGGTTTTTAAATAAAAATTCCCATTTTTATGCAGACTGACTCAACCGAGGATGTATTAGCTTCCGGTGTTGTTACCCCTGAGGAAGTAGGTATTTTGAGTTACCTTGGCCAAATCCACTTTGTTTCCTGAACAAACGTGCTCAATGAGTCATGTTATAAATGTTTGCAGGGAGCTGAATCGGTTAAGTTTGAGATAATAGAAGATACAAAAGCTCCAGTTCCAGTTGTAAGGGAAACATGGGGCTCTACCATAAGTTACATACTTACATTAGTTGGATATGCCGGTTAGTACTAGCGCATCTTTTGTTTAATTTTCATTCTCCTATCATTATCAGAGAATAATTATATATTTTTTCTAACTCTAATAGTTGGATTCGGAAATATATGGGTAAAAATATGAACCAGAATCAGTTTTCCAATTTTATCTGATTTAAAGTTGTGATGTATCATTGGATTCGTGTGTAATTTAGAGATTTCCATACCAAGTGCGAGAAAATGGAGGGAGTAAATGCAAGATAAACTTTAAGACAATTTAGAATCAGTAAACTTAATGAAATGCATTGATCTACTATAACAAACTTGATGTTTTTTCAATAGTCGTGTTCTTAATACCCTACACCATTATGTTGGCGCTTGTGGGCGTGCCTACATTTTTCATGGAGCTTGCTGTCGGACAAAGGCGAAGAAAAGGGATAATATACGCTTGGAATGAGATCAGCCCTGCATTTGGAGGGTTAGGAATATGCTGTGGCTGGTATGTTGAATTTTAGTTGTCTACTCCTTGCCATAACTTGGTGAAAAAATGCTGATTTTCATGCTTCATTTGAAATTCTCCTGCAGTCTCTGCATTCTAGTTGGCTTGTACTACAACACGTTATTAGTGTATTGCATATCGTATCTGGTGGATGTAAGTTTATTGCATCTTAAATCAACCATGCTACTTTGTTAGCTGCAACTAAAAATGGATATTCCGGATGTTATTTTAATTGTTTATAATCATTGCTTCAATTTTGAACAGTCATTTCGGAGTCCTCTTCCGTGGACCAATTGCAAAACAGTTGGACCACAGGAGGACCAATCAGAATGTAAAGTAAGAGATGAGGGATACGGTTTCCAGTAAATCATTAAATTTTGAAGTAATTTGTCATTATTTACTTAGTTTAAAACAAAGAATTATATATCATTTCGCAGGAGCATCTTTTTTCCAAAGCATCCAAATATTATTGGTACCGAGGAACTCTTAGCGCTTCATCTGGTATTGATGATTGGGGAGGTTACAGCATACCCCTTTTCGTTTATCATGTAATCGCCTGGGGTCTGATTTGGCTGATATTATGGAAAGGGACAAAGTTGATTGGGAAGGTAGTCTACTTCACAGCTTTATTACCTTATGTAGTCCTCCTCTCTTTTTTCATCGCCAACTGTTTAATTGAGCCAAGAAAAGGATGGCTGGGAGCTTACCGTCTCTTGAAACCTGATGTAAGGGTCATTTACGGAAAACTCCATTTAATATGAATTAAATGTAGTTATTTTAAAATGACTTTGCATCTTTGTTAAAGTGGCATTTCTTACTGAAACCCGTAACCTGGTTGAAGGCCGGAAGTCAAATATTTTTTTCTCTTGGATTGGGCTTCGGTTGTCTCGTCGTGTTTGCTTCTTACAGTCCTGCAAGAAATAATTGCTACAAAGATGCCATTGTTATCAGTATAATTAACTGTGGAACATCTGTCTTTGCAGCATTAGTTGTCTTTCCTATGATCGGTAACATAGTTTTAAAAATCTTATAAAATAAGCTGTGATAAAATGGATAAAATGCTTACATAATCAAAATGGGAATCTCGAGCTGTGATATGTACTGACGTGACTCGATGTAAGTAATTTTAAAAATCGACCTGTCTGTCTTTTTACAGGAGCTCTTGGCTTCCGAAACTATGAAACTTGCTTTGCCGACATGAAAAGCATTTTTCCATCAATGAATGCCGTCCTTGAAGACCATTATGACATTTATTTCGCGACAAATGCCACTGATTGGGATCAAATATCGAATGGCAATCCCATGCATGTCCGGTATGGATATGGGGAAATGGATGACGATGCGAAAATGGATTTGAACAACTTGCGGGAAGGAGAAATAATTCAACAAATTACTTCCTTTGCCAATGCGTCCACCTCGCAGGATTTCAATTTAGCCATTAGGGACTGTTCCATCGGAAAAGAAGCGACCGCTGTGCGACTTGAATAGAAATATTGAAACCAAGCCTTGAAAATGCTTACAAGTATAGTCTCAAACTTTATGATTTCAGAGTGGAGGAGGAACTGGATTCGTATTTGTAGGCTTTACAGAAGCTGTTAAACACCTCCCATTTTCAAACTTGTGGTCCTGTCTTTTCTTTTTTATGCTTTTCCTCTTGGGAATTGATACTGGTTTTGGTACAGTTGAAGGTAAAATCTCCATTAAAAGTTAATGTGATGAAACAGATTTCAAAATTTTTTCTAATGCACTAAAAATTTCTGTCTTTCACAGGAGCTGTAGGTGCTATCGAAGATTTGACAGATTTTAATCGGGTGAAAACAACAAGTATTTATTTTACTTTAATAAGTTAATTAACTCACATTGGGAAATAATGTTTTGGGTGAAAAATATGAATTTAATCCTACGGTTTTGATTTCTCATCAGCAATAACCTGCATCACGCTTGCTGTGGTGGCCCTTTTACTATTTCCGTTTGGAAATGGCGTTTACATTTTAGACTTGGTAGATCAATGTAAGATTTTCAAATCATGTATTCTATTGAAATAATTCAAAGGGCTAAAAATACATGTCATTCACAGATACGGCCAATTGGACGTTGTTGGTAATGGCCCTGATGGAATGCATGGCAGTTGCCTGGTCATACGGGCTCGCAGAGTAAGTGCAAGTTGGCTTATCTTGAGATCTATGTAAAATAGTTCATTCTGGCAATTTCATGATTATGAGAAATTGATTGGTTTTCTAGGTTCGCGTATGACGTAAAGTTGATGACGGGCAACAAGGCGAATCTGTATGTTTTGATTTGTTTAAAATACATTACACCTGCGGTCATCGTTATCCTCCTTGTGGGATCAATTGCTCAGTTTGCTATTGGCACAATTAATAAGGGTATAAAATACACTACCTTTCAACCAAGCAAATCTCAAGGTAAGACTGGAGAAGTGGACGAGTCATTACCGGCACATTCACTTGCCACAGGATTCATTCTGATGTTTTTCTGCATGATCTGGCTTCCCATTCAGGCGGTCCTCAGGTTTAACTGAATGCTAATACGAGCCATGTCAATCAACTAAATCAATACATTGTGCGAAACTCTCAGAGAGAAATAATACAAATAATTTGTAAGACTCGATCTGTTTCATGTATTGACTTCAGAAATACGAAATTCAACTTGCTCAAAGGCCAAGGTCTCGGAGACTTTCCAGAAAAGGAGCTGAGGAAGGAACGAAACATTAATGTGGCCAGGGAAGAGGATCAATTTACCGACACTGAGAAGTGCATTATGGGTAAGCAGAGTCTTTCGAATCTGCAGAAGCATCGGGATCAGACCATATCCAGAACTTCTATTGTTAAAAGAGATAATTTAGGAAGTAGTGAAAACCTGTCGGCTAATAGTTAGCATTCTTTCAAATGAGATACTCCGATGTATAATATAATCAAAATTTTCAATATTACGTAATACTATTGATCTCACACTGACATGTCCTGTATTGCAATAAAGGTCAAACCATAAAAATCATAATGTGATTCACATTGTTTTGCATAATCAGAAATATGGTCGTGGTAGAACCAACGAACATTTGTATTACTTCTGATGTGCATCGTTGTTAACCAGCCTTTTGCAAGCTCGTTTTTTGCATTTTAATGTATCCGTTCCTAAGTACATTACAAACTTCTACCTATGCATATGTATATACAGTAGCTAAATTCGATATAAATTCATTTCATTACCATTATTTTTTCCACTACCCTGGAAAGAATAAAATAAAGCATGTCGAATGTGAAATAACATTAACATCATCAAAATCTCTACGTTGTCACTTTTCACAACAAAAATATTTATAATCCGCTTCTCCATCTCTCCAAAACTGATCCTGCCCTTTCTTAATGAACCACAGAGCATATCGCATTCCTTTCCTAACAGAGACAACACACATCATCCCATCTTAAACCGAGGCATAACGACAAACGGCGAGGGCAAACAAATAAAAAAAATTTGCGTGCCATGTGTGAAGAAGGAAATTTTTTCTCCTTCGGTCAGACTCAATTTCATAAAGGGCACTTCACAGGACGACATTTCACGTGAAATATGGCCATTTTTTGGAAGTGAAATGAAATTTCATATGAAC
>JAQGAH010001294.1:0-15864 GCA_034696885.1 Lepidocyrtus paradoxus
TTCCATATTTCTGTGCAATTTCATGAATCAGACATAGAGTCATTGGCTAAACCAATGTGGTCCTTCTTATCAACCCTCAGCATCACTCAGCACATTGATTAAAATTGCAATGTTAGATACTGCTTCATGGAATCCTCAATTCCTTTCTTAATTAATTAATTAACATGAATTGGTTCTGTATGAATTTGTTTTTAGGTTGGTTTACTGGATTTTGGAGCGTCGAGAGAATACCGTAATGGGTTTGTGGACAATTACATGGTAATATTGGAAGGTGCTGGGGAGAATGACAGGGAAAAGGTATTGAAGGCATCGAGAGATATAGGATTTCTCACTGGTTACGAATCCAAGGTAAATTAACATTTAACAATTTTTATAAATCTGGGATCGTGTATGTGTATGCTATGTATTTTAATGATGGGCGTTTTTTTTCATTTTTAGGCTATGGAAAACGCTCACCTTGAAACAGTAATGATTCTTGGAGAAGCCTTGCGAATCGGTTATGACAAATACGATTTTGGAAGTCAAGACTTATCCTTAAAAATCCAAAAATTAGTCCCAGTAATGGTCAGAGAAAGACTCTGTCCTCCTCCCGAGGAAATTTACTCACTACATCGAAAGTTGTCTGGTGTATTTTTACTTTGTTCTCGACTCAAAGGCCGAGTTCAGTGTAAACCTATATTTGAAAGAGTTTATGCAAAATATGTTTTTGGAAGGCCTGATGATAAGTAGTGAAGTGGCTTTAAACAGAGTAGTCCGTACCGAATGTTACAAACAATGCTGAATAACTACAGACAAAGCAAAGATATCGAGTACTTATTTTAATCAATTAAAGAATTGAAGAATAAAACTGATAAAAAATTCAATCTTTGAATTTTATATAAAACATTAAGTATATAATGGATCTGCCATTTTTTATCGATTCACAGAACACATGATCTATATTTAAAAGCATTTCATTTGTTATAAATGCAGAAAGTGGAATGTACGTGTTTCATTTACCTCAATGATTAAAGGAACAAACCATGATTTTCAATATAATTTGTCTGGTCACGATATATGTATAAGTATATACAATATTACAATCAATTCAGCATGCAGCGAACACGTCATTTAAAAAAAGAAAGCTAAAAGCTATGACTCAAGATCTAAAACTCCTTGATATAGCCTTTTACAGTCTCTCTGTGTCTCTTCAATGATTTTATTCAGGATGGGAGTCCATTGTGAAGTGTTGCCCATCTGCAAGGTTCTCCTAAAATAAAGGGCAAAACATTTAGTTCGAGTGTCCAGTTGTATGAAAATTAAATTTGAATTACATCGTTGTTTGGTATTTACCTTTGGACGAATTTCAAAAGAATTTGCGTATGATTTAGCCAACCATTGGCTACTAATTCTTTAAAATATTTTTTTAAGCTTTGTACATCATCCAATGTTGGCTCTGATACAGCTTCCAGTCCCTGACGGATTAGGTTTCGGACGTCTGCTATTTCTGTGCAATTGTTTAGAGCAGGCAAGATCACCTTTTGTTGTGGGAGGACTTGATAATCCAGTTTAATATCCCAGAACGTCTCAGGGTCAGCATTTCGTAAAGTATTTCGAGTGGAAGGGTAGTCAATGATTGGAGTTGTCTGTTCTTCTATCGGTTGAGCTACTGAATTCTTAAGATGGTTTTTACCCACTATATTTTCCTTCGCTGCTGTATTTGCTTCATTTTCCTGCCAATTGACCCCAGAGGATTTCTCTTGTGCGGCCTTCCTTTGTTCCTCCAACTTTTTAATCCGTTCTATTGCCTGTTTACTGGTGCATGGCTGCTGCTCATCAAAACTATCATCTGTGTCCATATTTCGTCGCCCCTTGGCCTGTGTAATTAATGAGTAATTAAATTAATAGAAACTGAATCTACCAATGTGAAAAACATCTTTTAAAAATAATAATTCCAATGCTTATAGTAACTAACCTCTTGCAGTTGTATTAAGACATCTTGGCGAACATTGTCAGGCAGGGCAGAAAGAAAGCTTTGGTCTACAGTTTCAATATTGTCATAATAGCTGGTAACTGGAGCATTGTTTCCAGTTTCCCCTTGTCCTTCAGAAGCTACACCGTTTTCCATAACAGGTTCAACTTGATTAAGAAGATCCTTACTAATCCCATAAAGTTGACACTGTTCTTCAGCAATCTCTCTTGGAAGTTGTCTTAAAACCTGAATATCTACAGGCAGGGGTTTGCTGTCAGTTTCCGGTTGCTGTTGCACTACTGCAGTTGACAAAGTTAAACCATTTTCTTCACTACGTCCAGAGCCATCAGCGACAGAATCACTTAATCCATTCGAAATTTCAGAATTATTGATATCAAACATGTTAGTTTCATCATCTTCCACCGGGCTCGTTGGCAAAGTTGATCCGGTAGAGGTTGCAGAGGCTTTACTTCTTCTTTTTGAAATTGAGAGCATTTGTTGAGCTCGGGACATGGGCATATCTGTTAGCGTTCTTTGTACTGATTTCTTGCCAGTTTTATCACAGTCAAAGGTCAATTCAGATAAAGATACTCCTACTCCGCGGTAATCAGTCGGAGGCACTCTCATCAAGC
Organism: Lepidocyrtus paradoxus; assembly: GCA_034696885.1. Taxonomy (NCBI): domain Eukaryota; kingdom Metazoa; phylum Arthropoda; class Collembola; order Entomobryomorpha; family Entomobryidae; genus Lepidocyrtus; species Lepidocyrtus paradoxus. Next base: position 2,584 of record JAQGAH010001294.1, read on the forward strand.
GAATAAGTGAACATGCGGTTGTATACAGCTCTTGCCAATTCCTTGTTGGGTTATATAGAGTACGCGATCTTGAAATTGAAAAATATAATATGGTTAACTCATTCTTGTCGACCAAAGTTGCTCGTGTCTATGCCCACTAGTATGCGTAGTAATTCTTAATACCTGGTCATGCTATCAACTATTCCATGTCCCCCTTGTTTCAATGGGTCACCGGCTCCTTTCTTGCGAATAAGAAGTTTTAATGTGAAATGCGTCGACCGAGCCTGAATCCTTTCCGCTCTTTTACTCAATTCTTTGCAAATTTCGATGACAAAGTTAGTAACATCATCGTCCTTTGTAAACCGGATACCAAAATTAACGTCAACGGATACACTTTTCGGTCGATCAATACCAAACTTTAATTCGGAAGTATCAATTCCTTTGCATAAACTGTAACAGTTACAAACATTGTCATTAGCACATTACCAAAAACCTTTATTCCGACTATTCATTAAAATGCACAATAATAATAACCACAAACCTGTGCATTTTCTCTGCGGTTTTCTCCCCAAATGCGGTTTTCAGCTCATTTAAAGGAACTTTAAGTAGATCGCCGCATGTTTCAATCCCAAATCTTTCACGAAGTTTCTCTTCGTTACTCCAACCAACACCAGGTAAATCTCTAACCTTCAGACTTTGGATATAGGATGGAGCATCATCGGTCTTCAAATGATGAATACCGTCCGGCTTTGCAAGCTTCACGGCAAGTTTAGCGAGGAGTTTGTTGCTTCCGATACCAACTGACGCAGGACATTTGGTCTCCTCCTAAGATATTTCAAGTTGAAATATACTTTAATAATTCTTCCACTTGCGAGGAAACATTTCAACAAATGAATTGAATATAGTATTCGTATAGTATACCAATATAATTTTTCTAAAAAACGTGGCAAGACTTTCCGGTGTGGACCCTGGTATATTCCTTAGGACACTCGTAACATCCACCACCATTTCATCAACACTATTTGCGTCAATATCAAGTGTGACACTGGTGAAAAGTTAAAAAAAAAAGTACTTTCATTTTCATTTTATTGTAAATTAAGACTGATGATGATGCAGTTCATTCTACAGAAAAATAAATTGGACATAAGCCATCACGTTACATAAATATTTCTTACGTTGCCACTACTTCAAAAAAGCGCTTAGAAACTCTGCGATATTCCTCAAAGTCATATGGAATAACTTCCAAACTTGGACACAGGCCTTTAGCATCCCCAACCCACATTCCGTTTTTAACTCCAAACTTGCGAGCTTCATAAGAAGCACACGCAATGTCAGATCTGGACTCTTGATTCTTGCCAGAAGAATGCGTTACAACAACCGGTTTTCCCCGTAGATACGGTCTGCTCAATAAGCCCACAGAGACGAAGAAGCAGTCCAAGTCAATATGCATTAAATATTCTGAAATCAATCAATGTTAAAAGTTACATATTGGTACTTATATTGGTACATATTAATTTATACTATACCTAAATTTTATAACAGACTGCTCAATATTTAAAACCTTACGATTATTATCCCTAAACGAAAAGCCGTTCATGCTGCTGGAAGAGTTAACTTCTGATTCGAATTTCTTCAGATTTATCAATGGCACAGAGGAAGCTTTCTTTCTCATCTCTCCAATTAGTAGTTGCATTTCCTTCTTCTGTTCCGATATCAGGTGCAAGCGTGAGCGACCAAAAAAGTCTTCCAGAAAACCGTCGTCAGTAGCCGTTTTAATTCTTCCGCCGAGGTTTAATTGCCTACTACCGTTGAGAACTAATTCGTTATCGGCCATTTCCAAGTCCCTGGTTGATGAACTGTCTCCATTTTCTTCCACAAGGCTTCCATTTGAAATAGACTTTTTATTAGAATTACCGTTTTCAGCAGTGGAGTTGCTTTCCGGCTTTTCAATCCCACCAATTTCATTGGAACATTTTGCATTTCCATTGAACGATTTGGAGGCGACTGGACTAACAAAGTCCTGTGAGCATTCAAAAAATTCATCCTCACTTTCACAAACACGATCTTCTTGCTGGCCAACATGTCCATTTCCATTCAACGTAGTTATAGAAGACGAAGCTAAGCTCGAAGTTTTTGACGACTCTTGTTCCAACGTGACAACGGTTTCATTTTGAAGGACATTTGGTTTCTTGGATCCCACGAACTGCGATAGGGTACTTTGTTTATTTTCTCTGTTAGTAGAATAATGAATCAAATAGCAATTAAATAACTTTCAATTGAAAGGAATGGACTCAGTACTCTAGAGCCAACTCAACTCTATACAAAATGATGACAACGATAAATGATGTTTGAATAAAAGCAACCCAATGAGCCGTTAGAAACTTACTGGTTCAGATTATACAACATATATTGTCTAGTATCAAGGACTTTTTGAGCAGCAATACTATCCATGATCCAGTTGGGAGTTAATGTTTTGGAACTGTACAACCTAGAAGGGACACATTTACTTTGTAATCATATCAACATAACATGAGTAAAACAATTTAAAAAACCGAGTCGGAATGTTTCATTTCTTTTACTACGTATTTACCTTTTGGAAGGCGCTGACAGATTGGTTGCAATCACGTAGTTAGTACTAGTTGAATTATAAGGATGAAGGGTACCTCCGTGTCGTATGAATAACTCCCTTAACTCTGGTTCCGGGGGATCTGTGAACATACAAGTTAAGGGCCAATTTTCAAAATGAAAATTCTGACCTGTATCGTTTCTCTTGTATCAAAATAATTTGTTTAATCTTACTAGTATAGCCATTGATGTGTATAGATATCCCATCAAAGGTGTCCGAGATCTTCCCGTTACTGCCCCTCCCAGAGGTGTTAAACTGATTGTCCAATTTCGCCTTCTTTGCAGCCATATATCCTCCCTAAAAATTAGAACCAAATGGCAAAATTGAGGAGACTTACTAAGAAGCTATTCATTTGTTCTAACGCCTGATGCCAAAGTTAGTTGGCAGCTGGGGCAACATGTCTTATAATTGTTGTTTTTTGGCACTCACCTGCTCCTCAAAGCCATTCTCCCCGAATCTCCGGCGTCCCGACACCACCTTATTGGAGTTCCCATTACTCTTCCCGTTTTCGGAAACGCCAGTTTCATTGAACGTCTTTTTCTTGTTCCCCTTCATCTTCGTGGGGGTCACGCTATTGTTGAGGAACTTTACAGAGGAGGACATCCCATAAGCCGTACTAAACTCATTAACAATGAACGATTCCCGATCACCGCACCGCCACAAAGTAGGGAAGAATTGTCAAAATCTTTACACTTTATTGATTACAAGTAATTACTGATTTAAAAATTAGGATAATAATCAATAATCACAAATCAATCATCAGTAGTTCCTTTCCCTTCTTTTAAAAGTTTTAACTAAACTTCAATAACTTTAAATATAATAATATTTACTTTTACTCCACTTTCTCTTTCTTTGTGTGAGCAGCTAAAGCAGGTGACGGGATATGGCAAAAATGCATTCAGAAGCCCAAGCAAGCCCTCACACACTAAAAATGCATTATTTACCGCGTTCGGCGTTCCCTCACTGGAGGAGGGATATCGATATTGCGCTAGTTTCTTTTGTACGGAGAGATCATCATCAACATCACCATCACATAACCAGTTCCATTCCATTCTTTCTTCTTGCCCCAGAAAGATGCATTTCATATTACGTAATGCTAACTTGTCATGAATCATCATGCCATCAACATATTGTACAGAATACAAAGCAAGAGGGTATGTTGGGATTTTCCAGATTTATTCAAATGAACCGGTCCACTACTAGTACTACTTCTCCAACATGTTCCATGCTAAATTAATATGCTAATTTGTAGTAACTGTTTAATTTACATATCTAGAGACAGATGATCAAAACAAAAACACGTATAACAAACTATGTTGTATAAACAGTTCAAGATAAACTTTACCAGATTGCTGCCTACACCTAGGTTTTATATAACACCTCTACCTTCCGTGTCCCATACTTCTATACAACCATAAAGTCATAAATTGCCATAGTCAAAAATATGCTTACTTGAACCCATATGATCAAGATGCGAAATTCTGTCTATTTGTGTCCTTCTCTCAGCCAGTTGTGCGGATTCTATACTAATCTATAGCACCTACTTTGCCGGATGGAATACAGTCAAGTTAGACAGCTGTAGGTGTAAAATTAGCATATATTTGTACATTTAAAAGCAATATCATCAAAATTGTTTGCAGTTTGCTGTATTGACATTTGAGTGATGTTTAACTATGATAATGATTAGTTTACGGTGCAGCAGCCCTACTTGTTGTTAATGATCTCTCACGTAATAATTGTCGTGGTTTAGCTATTGTCTTTTATTAAGCAATCAGTGCAAGGGTAAATAATTACTCAGCTACTTAGGCCATTCACGCCTAATAAATAACTATAAAATAATATGATTTAATGATGTCAATGACATGACATCATTTCAAACATGAGTTTAACTCTGTCGTGTCGTGTCATAAGCGGAGCGGCTGAGTTCATTCTTCTGTGTCTTTTTCCTTCAGTGAGTGAAAAGGAATTGTGAGTACAATTAAAGTTAAATGCGATGAAAACATTTGGAACCGATAATGGCGAAACGCATCGGAGACAGTAATTGCTGGGTCCGGATTTTCGAAGTCAACGAGCCCACCCGACATCACAAAGGTTTTACTGTGTACAAAGTTGTATCTACCGTAAGTTTAATTGATCATTTAAAATATTCTTTTCAGTTGTATTTACTGTTCAAAATATTTGAAATAAATGGAAGGATTTCAAATTCATGTCTTTTTCATTGGGTTTTAAGGTGTTCCCAAAAGCATTTCCCGAAAGTGCCACAAGAATAGTTGTATGGAAGCGATACAGTGACTTCCGGAAGCTTCACAAGGAACTGGAACAAATCTTTAAGCAGTTATACCTAAAGGGGGAGTTTCCAGAGTTTCCAAAGAGTAAAGTGTTTGGGAGATTTGAGCATGATGTCGTGGAAGAACGGAGGAAGGCAGCCTTAGCTCTGCTCGAGTTCACTGCCAACTTTCTCCAACTCTTTACCAGCAGAGTCTTTATTCAATTTTTTGAGGTATTGGGAATAAATTGTGGCTGTATATTTAACTGACCACTAATCAATATACTTTTGTCGTGAGTTTAATTCAGATTTTTTACAATTTTTTGTAGAATGGCTACAGTTCTCAAGATTTTATTGGAAGAATTTTATTTAGCAAAGGGAGTGGGAGTAGCGAAGAAGACCCTCCGACGACGGTGTTTGCAGAAAAGTCTGAGCTTAACGTACCCTGCCTTGAGCCCCAAAAGTATGCAGTTTTGGTGTAAATATTACAATATGCAAATAATTAACAAAGTGTAGGTTCAATTTTTGTTGTGAAATTACTTTTCGTAGAGTTTGGAATGCAACCAAAAACTCGCTAAGTGAAGAAGACTGCGTATCAATATCGGCATCGTCCGTGTCTTCCAGCCTTTCTCCGGACAATAATCCGGAAGCGCCTCTTGCTGAAAATGGTTGCGACCCAATGCCCAGCTTCCCTATCTTAAGTAATCTAGATCTAGTCAATAATCATAATGATGAAGCCAGTAATGGAAATGTCAGTGTCTTGTCAACTAACCCGGATGAAAAAAGCGAGCTCAAAGTTCAAATGGATTCTACCAGTAATGCCTGTATAACAGTGAAAACTAGTCACGACGAAGGTGTTGATGAGCCTTCCACCTCCAAGATGTATGAATATGACAGACAGTGTCAACATTTTTCGTATTTAGCAATCAAGGTCATAAATTCTGGTTTTCTTTTAGGGATTCAACAACTCGAGCAAGTGGAATTGTACGAAGTGCTACCGTAACAGATGACCTTAGTTCTTACTATGATGAGGAATTTGAAGATGCTGCATTTCTTTTTCCGATGGGATCATGTTCCTCCCTTGACACGCTACCTGGATATACACCTTCAAGTGATACTCCAGAGTCACAAATTAATTCATCCTCGCATTCCAGTCGTGGCATGTTTTCGTTGCCAAGAAGAAAACCGGGTGGATTTGGGCTATTTGATTTTCTTCCGTTGTTTCCAAAAAAGTCCAAGAAGAAGTCAGAGAAGAAGGAAAAATCAAAAGAGAAAACTGACGTCACGACCGAAAAAAGTAGTATGTTACTGTCAGTTGGCTACATTTGTGAAGCTGCTGGACACTTTGCTGTAGCTCAGTTTCATGAATCTAATACAGAATATGAAGATGCTTTCACGGCTTACAAAGAAGGCATCAGAGTTCTTCTGACTGGTGCTCAAGGTCAGTGGAATCAATTCAATACAATCAGATTTTTTAAACTTAAATATTCATCATTTCTAAGCTTGGATACTTATTTGGATTTCTTCGAATGTATTTACCTAATTTAGATGATAATGATCGAGAGCGTAAGTTACTAGCCAGAAATAAAGTGGAAAAGTATCTAATTCGTGCCGAGTCGCTGAAAGAGTCTTTTCTATTACCGGGAATGTCTAACGGCAATGGTGCGATATCTCCGGTGTTTTCGTCTCCAAATAGAAAAGAGAAAGTATGAAATGAAAGTCATGATAATGTATTACCTTCGGTAATTTATTATCAATCTAATCTAAATTGTTGCATTTTTTCGTTGCAATTTTAGTGTCTATCTGCTCTCAATCAATCTGGTAGAAATGCATTTATTCAACAGAATGGATTGTCGTTATTCTCGAGCTTGGAAGAACTAAAGTTGTATAAGGTTGTGGGGCTTGGCCCACCTAGAAGTAAGATTTTAGTGGTAATGAACCCTAACGAGCCAACGCCAAAGAGTTTTGCTGCCAAAGTAAGTTTACATTTTGTGTAAAACATGTATAGAAAAACCTTCCCATTGAATCGGCATACCTTAAAACTAAATGAAAATTAAATGAAAATTAAATTAATGTCTTTCATTGCTGTAGGTTTTATGGAAATCTTCATGTCTTGTTTATCCTGACAAACCAACTGTCATACCGGGTCGTGTTCCATTTATGGTCAAGTTGGAAAAGTGGTTTGATACTCCGGATAAAATTATACTATTATTGGAGCACGCTAGTGGTGGCCGGTTGGTTGATTTCGTATTGAATTATCAGTCAAAACGAATAAGCTTTGTATTTCCGCCAGACATTGACACTCCTTCAGAAGATGATCCAAAATCCGGTAAATATATTTCTTTTATTTCTGTTGATTGGTCTTTTCAATTATCGTTTTTGTTTATTTTTAACTTTTCATTTGTTTAAAATTATAGAGTTTGACGGAGTTTTAAATGAAATGTTAAATAATGTGGGATCTCCAGAGCCAGATTTAGATATTTGCAATGAAGCACCACTAGATACAGCAGTATCTGAACAGGACCAAGATAACATACTACCAGGCTGTCTTGATGAACGACATGAAGTTTTGGTTACGGATACCATTCCGACATGCCTTGATAAAGGTACACCAACTCCATTTTTAACTCCACCTGAAGATGAGCTAGAACTACAGCAAACTGATCCCAAGTCGGAGCACTGGACGCCAGAAACGGATATAAGCAAGTTACTTGAAAATTCAAAGGCCTTGCTGCAAACAGTGTCGAAGACTTTGGAAGAGGGCAAAACAGTGAACAAGATTGAAAAGGAAGGAGCTGGGCCGAACACCGAAGCAAATGAAGGTCCTACAAATGCTGGCATTTGTTCCGAGCCTCACAGCGCCAAAGCTGAAGATATTGTGACTTCTCAAGATGTAGGTGGACATGGGGCATCTAATGATGTAAACCCGGACCAGTTTCTTACAAATAATCAAATATCTTGTGGTAATGAGCCTGGGTTACAAGAGGAACAGCAAAATGAGGGCTGCGGTACCCCTAAACGAATGGTTCCAGAAGGTTGCATTAAGGTCTGGGCAGCTGAAATGATAATCGCACTTGAAGCACTACATAGTGCTGGAATTACTTATGGGTAAATAACTTATTTCTCAACTTAGCAGGAACCCTGCAGTTATGTCGGAATCAAGACATTTTAATTTAAAGTTTAAATTTTAAACTTGCGTTGCAGAAATTTGAACATCAATGACATCCTCCTTGGGGAAAATGGTCATATTTTATTACGATACCGGAGCTTATGGAGGGATATTGACGATCCTGTTGCATGCAACTCTTACATGGCTCCAGAAGTACGTAACTCCATTGGTACTCCTCTATGGAAGGTGCATTCATCCGCAGATTGGTGGAGTGTTGGTGCAATTTTATTTTTATTAATTACTGGCCAGGTAATACATTTAAATATGTTTTGCATTTCAATTTTGATATTTCTGCACAAAGCTTTAAGCATGTTAAAGATTTTTCGTTGTTCTGTAGAATTTCGATTCAGCTCATCCCGAAGGTGTTTTCTCGGAAATGGTAATCAAAGTACCCGATTGCAGTATAACAGGCAACCAGATATCAAAGAGTGCTCAAACATTACTTTTAGAGGTATGCTTGAGGTTTCAAAATTCCTATTCAAATCAATACGATTAATTCATTGAAACTGGAAAAAATGATTTCATATTTATCTGTTTTAGCTTCTCCAACACTCACCCGAAATTCGTCTGGGTTATTATGGAGCAGCAGAAATAAAAACGCATCCCTTCTTTGACGGATTTGATTGGGATAAGGCGGCAGAAGATTGTTCTGCGGAGAACTGATTTTGAACCTCTCATCAATTTTTTAAATTCAAAACTCGTTATGAGATAATTTTATAAGGTGCTGGATTGTTTTGAAAGTTAGATGATTTACTTAAAAATCTTGTAATGAGCATATCGGATCTGAAACAATGTTGCAAAATCAAGATAAACAATGTAGTCAAAACTGAGTGGTAACCTTTTTTTAAACCTTATTGCGTTCTATTTATTTTATTGTAATCCATAGAACACCGATATATATGTAACGTAATTTTAAACAAGAACTTTTGGAACCTGTGATGAACGAATTTAGTATATTATTTGGTAATTTATTGACGATATGGAACACTTAAAAAGTTCTCTCGGAGTTACCTCATTCAGTCTTCGAATGAAAAGCATTTTTAAAACGTAATGAATAAACCATCGACGGATATAATATTCGGAGCTCTAATTCTGTATTACTTAATTTATTGAACGTCTAATTACAAAGCAACTGAAACTCGTATGTGTAGAATTGAATGACTCATTAATTGCTAATCCTTATGCTTCGTTGAGGTCGAAAGGTAGATGTAAAAAATCGTGGCACTTCATGATTGGCTTTATCGATAAAAGGTTGTCGAGGACACTTGCATGAAATATCCAATTACTTTTTTAAGCGTTGTTGGGTGGTTTTATTTCATGGAATTATCATGCATAAGTAAATTAATTTGAAGGGATGCATGTGCTTTTCTTCTAACTCCGTGTAGAAAATCGTCTACGCTCAGCATTTAATTCTTTTGAAATCGTTTTGCTTCTAATACATCCGCGGTTTGCCATAAACTAGAAACGAAAAGAAAACCAAGAATAATTCCTGAAATGGCTGTTCTGAAGACGACCCACACAATCATATTCATTAGTATTCTACATCTCATTTCCGCGCAGCAGGTCTTTCAGAAAAGCGGAGATAATTACAATGCAAAGGTGTCGATTCATCGAAGTCGGGATAATCTTCCATCATATGCACAGCCACCCGCTCATCCACCCCAACCTTGGAGGCAGGGAGATCGCATTACAAAACAGGAAGTCATCCAAAATTTAGCAAAGGTGAAACAGTTTAAAAAAACTAAGAATCACTTTTACTCTTTACTGATGACTTTTTTTCATAAAATTTCGATTGTTAAATGCTTAGGAGCTGCTTTCCCATAGAAAAACTTCAGATGAAAGGCGGAATGAAAAGAGTCAAAGCAATGCTGAGAAACTGGAAGAATATTGGCAACAGAAGGCTAGACTGTCTCAGGTTTGAAGAATTTCTACTTGATTCACTTTGCCCCTTTACTTTCAATACTTTCCCAATAACTGATTTAATTTTTTTCGTAATATTTTCTTTGTAAATACAGAGGGAAATGGAGTTAAGAGCTAATTGGAATCCTCAACCTCAACAACCCCAACCCCAACCCTTCAACAACGAACTACCCCAGCAGCAGTTCAGGACAAATCCACAGCCACCAAGACATCCACCACCCTCCAATAGTTATAATCCAGCTTGGACACGGGAATATATACCGAGGGTCGGACAAACTAAGAGATTTAGAAAGAACATTGCCCGGTACAACTTCTAAAGGATAATATATTTTGTCTAAGAAATGGGAATTATTTTTGGACCAAAATGAATTGACTTTTATCGCGAATGGGATGGAAATTAAGATTATCATACATGTGTACAGAATTTCTACAGAACAGATTTTCAACGTGAGATGCAAGTTAAAGAACATTTCGCATCTACTTAACTAGTATTGTACAATAACGCAAAGATAGAATTGATAGCTAGATAATAAAGAAATTCTTATGGAGTCACTTTTTACTAAATGACTAAAGTATCAATAATCAAGATTTTCATTTAATGTTGATACTATATAATTCATGATTCATAATAATGATTAGAGACATCAGAATCATTTGCATATTATACATTATATTTACCTTACTTTCAGGTAGGTAATTCATTATGACTAATTTATTAATGTTAAGAGAGGATGTAAATATGCAAATTATGCTTACTCGAGTACATGCACAAAGCAGCTTATATTTCCTTCCTGGTTTAATTTTGCATTCTAATCAATTACTTTCACTTTGATTTAGTTTACACAAGAGCACTCCAGAAGCAGAACTCTCTTAGAATAATTTTGTATTTTTTCTTCGAGAGGGAAGGCGAATTGGGGAAAGAGACAAAGTCCTTAGAGTCCCTAGACTTTAGTATATGAATAGGCTCTGTTTGGTCCACTATCATCTTCTTACTTTCTCTCCTACTTTCGCTTTCCACCACCACCACCACCGTTTCTGTAACAAGCGGTGACAGCACAAAGTAGCAGCGGAGAGAAAATTAAATCGAGTGAAAAGTTGCAAAATCTGTTTTCTCATTTGGGCTATCATCCTTTCACCATCTATGTCCTGGCAAAAAGGTTGTTTCGCTTGCTGTTCCTATACCATCCATATGCAGACTTGTATGAAGACGGGAAAGGGGAATGTGTGACCCATTTGCTATTTCTAAACTCATCTCGTTCCTTCATTAATCCACATTTTCGGAGTAAATTATAAGTTGAGAAGCGTCGCTTTGTGTGAGCTTTCTCTTGCCCCTCTTGAAGTGGGGTGGGAGGTGGAATATCAGCAGAACCTTCTTTCTTTTGCTTATACCTAAACGCTAGTGCAAAATTGGAGCCCAACATAGTTCGATAGCTTAGCAGTAAACTATTTAACAATTAGATAAAAAAACTTACGGGATTCGAGAACCTTCATCTTGTTGTTAGTGTTAGGTACAATTATTAGTAAGTAGGTTTCATTTCAGCATTTGATAGAAATTTTTTGGTACTTGTGCCATTTGTGAAGTTAAAACTGCTTTCTGTCGGTTTAAGAATAACCAAGAAATTAGATACATACATTTTGTTTCATTTCAAACTACGTTTTTATTATTCATAAGTACAGATTTTTTACAATTTCAGTTTAATAAAACAAAATTGGATGTTCAAAGGGTCATTAACTCATTAATTACTAAAATCTCAAGATTTTTTGCGAATTCCTTGACAAGTTTGCGCTAATTAAGTACAATATGCACTCATTGAAAGTTATACCTTCCTGAAGTTCCATTCGTTTTTGCTTTCGTCGGATAGTCATTTCTTATACCCTTCTGCATTCATTTTGAAAATTTCCAGGAACTTGTCTTGAACTTGCAGAAGGGATCACAATGCAATTACTACTGAAGATATTAAAAAATTCATAAAAAGAGTAAAGTTGAAACTGAACAACTAAATGAAAGCTACCGAGGTATAATAAATTAGCCTAGCCAGACAGCACCTTGACATTACTACAACATGGTGTAATGATATACAAGTTCCCTAACAAGTTCCAAAATGAAGGATCATTTTACATGACAGGAGAAAAAAATGCCAGGAAAAAGTTTCATGCATAAAAAGTTGTCCTTCTCACGTAAGCCATATCGAGGAACACAGTCACAATCATGCATTGACAAGTTGGTGTGACCAAATTGACAGACGAGGTCGGCTCACTAACTTAATGGCTTACGAAAGGTATTTTAAGTGCACTTTTACATTTTTCCCGTGTTCTTTATCAAGAGTGTCATGGACAATGGAAGTAGTCCAAGTCTCATTTCTCACTTCACGTATGCATACAGAAATATAATAGACATTCTTAAAGATATAATTTTTTTTTTAAATTATCAAATCATCGTACTCTCAAATTTAAAATGAATCTTGTTATGAAACTATGCTTTATTATGGTTTTAAGCTCGATCAGTTTTTAGTCTGTCTGTTTGTTACTTTAGAACCACTGCGAATTTTCAAATTCCCTTTCCGCTTATAGATAGGTATGAAACATAGATAGGTCGGAAAAGTTAGATGGCCGCCATTTAGTCACCCCCTCCTCCAGAGGAAGTTCTAATTTTATTTTCACATAATAACATAAGTATAATAAATCCTAAAAAATATATTTTTCATACGGTAAACTATACAATTGCTCATCGTCTCACAAATACGGAGAAAATCAAATGTTAAGCATAAAATATTTTGTTACATCTCTTCAACGGCTGCGAGGTACTATTTTCACCAATCGATAGCAGAATGACAACCAATTCATTGTAGTTTCATGAACATGTTGATTGTTTACTAATATTGGTGGGGTCGCTCACCAGTGTGGGTCCGGATGTGCTTTTTCAGAACTCCTAATTGCGCAAATGATTTCGAGCACCACTGGCATCGATAGGGTCGCTCACCAGTGTGAGTTCGGGTATGGATTTTCAGAACTCCCAGTCGTGCAAATGATTTTGAGCATAACTGGCATTTGTGAGGTCGCTCACCAGTATGAGCGCGGATGTGGCTCTTAAGATGAGCTTGTTGTGCAAATGATTTTGAACATATCTGGCATTGATAGGGTCGCTCACCAGTGTGAGTTCTGATGTGAAGTTTCAGATGTTCTTGACGTGCAAATAATTTTGAACATAACTGGCATCGATGGGGTCGCTCACCAGTGTGAGTTTGGATGTGAATTTTCAAACTTCCTAGTTCTCCAAACGATTTTGAGCATAACTGGCATTGATGGGGTCGCTCACCAGTG
>JAQGAH010001295.1:0-15858 GCA_034696885.1 Lepidocyrtus paradoxus
CTGCCTGCCTGCCCGTACAGGTAAAAGCAGGCAGGTACGGGTACGGGCAGGTACGGGTACCCAACTGGACTCTCTACATGGGAAGGAGAGAGAAGATTGAAAACGTGAAGACAACTCATGCAGCGCTTGGATTAGACAACAGGACAGGATATGAAATGATGGAAAAATGACGAGATGAGATGGATCTGAAGAAAAAATGAAATCTTATATACAAGGGATTTACTGCCGTCACATAACCAACAACTGCAGGAGAGATGTAGCCATGCACTGCACCATTTTTCTCTTGGTTGCAGTGACAAAAATAAAAGAAAGTATAAAAACATAAAGTATAACGACACAATCACGAGTAAAAAAGGAGGGGAAAAGGCTTCCACATAATTTTTTCCCTTTTTCCACCAAAAATATGCACACAGACAATTTTAGTTTTTTTTCCCCTTCCATATTTTGAACTTGGTTGAGGCATTTTTGCTACTTGTAGTAATAGTGAACTACTGCCACAATAATATATCATCTTGGGCTTTTTTTCTTCCCCTTCCGCTCCTCCATTTCTCTACACTTTTTGTATTAGATCTCTCCTGAGAAAGTGTATAGCCGTGGTTGTTACTTTTGTAGGGAAAAAGAGTCTCCTCATGAAATATCGATTGACACCTTCTAACACGTACGCAACTAACAACTGGGAGGGTTGACAGGTTTTCTTTTTGGTTATCGCAGTTAACAGGATGATGCTGATGGTTATGTTATGAGTGGAGAAGGGAAAATACACAGTTTGAGTCTGAGAAAATTTTCTTTTGGTTTTGCTCCGTTTCCCATGATAATCATAATCATATATGGTTGTGAAACTTTTTTTTGTATCTGTATCTTCCTCTTGGTAGGAATCCAGTCTTCAAGTGTCTTTCCCTCCCCTTCTTCCCTCCAACCTGCTACTCCTTCTGGAATATATTTCGTTATTATTATTGCAAGTTGTTTGAGATGTGGAATGGTTATATCAAGCTTATAAATATTGTTATGGAAGTATGTTTCATTATATGGTTTTGAGTTAGATCGGCTATTTGTCCGTCCGTCATGCGTGTTTTGATCTTCAAAAGAGCATTCGAATTTTCTCGCGGTTTATTTCGAAATGCCAGATTTTCAACAACTTCTTGGAGGGTTTGTCTTTTGTATTTTTATTTGGGTTCCCTACATCAGTTGAAAGTGTTAATTTGTTTTAGACCCTTGCCTACAATAATTGTAATTATTAAAATTATCCGTTACGTCAACTTTAAATTTCCAGTTTCATCGGTCTCCTGATCGTTTGTTTGGTTTATTATTTCAAAAGGGGAAATAATGATATGCACAATATTATGATAGATAGAAAGTCGCGTTGCGTGAATAGATTGGCTGGATTCGTGATAACAAAAAAATATAACGAGCTGCGTGAGGAAGGACAGTCAAACATGAAAAGTGAGCATTATGAAACGGAGGGTGGACATACAGCCAAAAAAATCACACATTTTTTTATACATTTCTTCCAGTTTAGCGTTTACATTTTACTGTTATAGTACTCTTCTAATAGTAGTATGGCATGTGTGGCATTTTCGGTATCTCATCATATCAGTTATCCCATCACGGTTTTAAAAGATACAGTATGAGAATTGCTGAAGGCATCAACGTCACTAGAAATGGCTGAAATTTAAGAGGGAGTGCTCTCCGCTTACTCTATATATGCCTGTTTATCCTTTTATTGTCAGTGATATACTTATGTAAGAAGAAAAAGTGGCGGAGGAAAGTGTTCTGATAACTGATAAGAATGCCGAACTATGAATAGCCAAAAAATATTGTCCATGACATGGATACATTTTTTTCTCCAGCCTTGTCCCAAGCACACACAAATCCATGTTCCATTTCCAGCATCTGTCTCCCCATACGTGTCATCCTGTCAGATATCATTTTCTTTCAAATCATTCGTTATGCTATGGAGATTCAAGTTTTAGTGTCCATGCTCATATATGGATAACTAAAAATGCTCTATGCAAAAAAAAGTACGTGCTCGCTCGCAAGCCAAGATGTTTTGAGTGGGGGATGTTATGAGAAAAACAGAAGAATGGAAAAATTGTCTTCGGTGTAAGATTTATTTCAGGGAATCGCACTTGACTACATATAAATCCCATCTTGGATATTCAATAATGCTTTATCCCCGGCCATATGAGGGGGCTTTCAGTCCACCCCATCCGCATCAGTTTACAGAAGGGAACATCAATCTGTGTTCAATTTCAAAGGGTATTGATGTCCCCTCAACATCGGATCAGGACTACTACAATATTGAAAATTGTCAACCTCGTGACACAGTCCATTTATGTCCACTTAGAATAACAAGAGTCTCCGCTGGAGAGGAAGGGGAGCCGGAGTCGTGTTACCAAATGGGTTGGAGAATCTCCGAGTGTGATTCTGATATTTGTTATTCGCTTTCCAATTTCAATCCGCTTACTTCCCACACACGGCACCGGGAGACGCACACTCGTTCGGATTTTTTACACTTAAGTATCTGCTTTCACCCTGGATTGAGCAGAAATGAAATAGACAACAGGAGTCATCAATCAGTAAAAGAAAAATGAGATTTGTGCTTCAGAGATTTCTCTTCCAGGTTGAGTTGTCTCCAGCACTTATAGGATTTTTGTGCCTGTGTATTTTGAACAGAAGTATTATCATCACCATCGTTAGTTAATAATGCTAACTGTAAGTAGCACGATGAGAACCCTTTCCAACTGCCTGTCCTACCAATTTTTCTTTCAATATTAGTTGGAGACAAATAAACAATCCAGATTTGTCAATTGTTTGGAACGTTTCCAATTTTTTTTCTAATCTCCCATCCCTTTCGTCTCACTCATGAGGAATGGATTGTGTGGAATAGGCTCCCATTGAAAATAAGTAACGACTGACTGTATGTACTCATGCCGATAATATGATTCATCAAAATCAAATAGAATAAGTATTTTAAATGCTAATATTTCTGGGGGGAACCAAGCACACATCCACACTTCATTGGATTGGAATGGCTTAAATATTATATCTCCCCTCTTCCAGTTCACATTGGATCGGAATCGGAAATGGGAATCGTAAAGCTCTATAATAAGCATTGTTAAGTTTTTTATTCCATTTTACTTTCTCCACGAGAATGTCCATCATCATCGTCAACATCATCATGAGATTCCTTTGAGTGATGGAAGAGCCTGGCTGAGCCACTTCTGAAAATAACGCTCCTCAAGCTTAATAGTAAATAGGGAATGGGTGAGAAACGACTCCAAGAATAAAGTCTTAATTGAAATGCAGTGAAGCTTAAAAAGGAAGGCTTAAATCTTATCACATGATATTTGTACAATGTATTACTGTAACAATGCAATGGGAGGATATTGCATTAATATATCTGGAGTCTGAAGAGAACAGAAATAAATGGCTTTTTTAGGGAACAACTTTTTTATGTGGAAAAAGGCTAAGAAATCAGTGGAGCAGGACGCACATTGCTTATACTTTACGAAGAAAAAAATACACTTCCGCTTCTTTGTACTCCTTGCATACATTTTTTATGCTCGTATTCACGTTTACACTTTAGGATATTTCATTTGCTGGTAGTAAATCTTTAGCTAACTATATTTTAAAATGCCATTTTCCACTGACCACAGAAAAGAAGAATAAGGAAAGCTGCCCATTTATCTCAAGAAACAAATACAAACATATCTTTACATTTCATTGGTAGTTTTGAAAGCAAATCCATGTGGTGAAAGCTCTGCAGAAAAAGTGCATTTTAGTTGGAGATTGCGTCAGATTGAAGGACGTGCGGCTGAATCCCTGTTTTCCCTTCCCACCCAAAAAATACTGCTTTCACTGCAGTGCTTCAACTCAATTGTGTAATGCGGATACATGTACGGCCAATATAGCAACGTTAATCACGGACATGCACTCTGGCTAATACGTTTCAGGGATTTCGTCTAGGTCGGACAAGGATGGAAAAGTAAATTGCTAATAGTATTCGAAATTATTTTTTCCTTCGATTTTTTTCTTTCCCCCTTCAATACATATTTACTGGGGGGATGCTACTTGTCAGTTATTTTCCCAGTAATTTTGTTTTATTTTGCTGAGCAAACAAACCTGCAAGAGTCTCAAATAGATTGTTGAAGTGAAAGTTTTTCACATACCCTCAGCGAGTTTCCCTCTCGACTTCTAAAAAAGGAAGAGGAGATTGATCCCTGTCCATGTCCATCTCTTTCAAATTCCATTATTTGAGCTTCAGATTAATGGAATCTTGTGGAAGATTGAAGGGGCTCAGAGTAAAGTCTTGGAATGAGATTATCAAAGCCAGATACCTACACTCACTCACAGTCGACTGCGTGAAGCTAAATCTGGAGCAGTCTGGTTGGCAAAAGCACAAAACTTTAATAGCATTATATTCATCTTATCAATTTCCTACAGTCATGTTAAGAAAAGTTCTCATTCGAGGAAGGCCCTTCTCCAACGGTTTCTTACTCAGCTAATCCATTTGAAGTTAATATGACTTAAATTGCAATAATGTGATAGTAGATATTCAAAGAAAGAAGGAATGAGAAATATAGTACGTACCTGAGTGACATCAGAATGGTTGTTTAAGCTGATATATATAATTCATAAAATGTAGAATGATCAGGATCTAAAATGTCAAACTAGTTTCTGTCCTCTGTATTCTGTACCCAAGTACAAGGAACTTTGTATTGCTCTTTGAATTTTCAAACCAACAATAGTGAGGCGGATATATCTCTGGGAAGGAAACTTCTTAAATCAGTTCATAACATTGTTCTTACTTATTATAGATAAACGGTAAGATTTGATGTACTAAAACAAAAGCAAATCAGTTAAAATTATCCTTACCCATTGCGTTTCAATCTATGGAATTGATATTATATGATGTCATATCATGTTATGCATGCACCGTTTCAGGAGATGATAATTGAAACGGGAAATTGGAAGTATTATTCTATTCGAATGCGTGCAGGGGGAAAGATGAGCTTGATATCTTGCATCGGCAAAGTATAAACTACAGGAGCATATAAGATCCTACTTTGTTCTGTCTGCCTCCCTTTTCTGCACACAAAAAGCCAATTTTTGTTAGCAAGATTGATAACGCACAGAGATACAGCTTTAGCTACAGACTGAGATTGTAATCAAACGTATTACACTCCAAAATTGAGATTTGAGAAGGAGGTTTTTGAACAACCAACTTGGGATTTCATGTAATGCACATTCAAATTACAGGGAAAGACATTCTATTGTCTACAGCATACCTCGAATCTTTTCGGTCCCTTAAGTGTGAACCAGAAGTTCATGAGATTTTTACCTACGGTATATATACTAATAAAACGATAGAAAAAGGCAATAAGTGGAATGCGAAATATTAAACCTGGAAAGCACCAACATAAATATCCGGTTAAGAAATATAGAGGAAATATATTTAAAAATGTGAATCAATCGGTAATGATTTATTAAAAAGTTCAGTGAAAGTAATAGGTTAAATAGGGTTAATATGAAAACTGTGCGACTACCGATAAAACGCCGTTTTTTAAAACTGGATACCGTTTCTCGAAAAGACAATGTGAGTATCAAGTTCTGAACCTGAAAATAAACCGAAAACTTGAAAATTGGAAAAGGAGAAAGGGTTGATCATTTTTTATTTGAAACCGGTGACAAAGGAGGGGGAGATTCAGCCTAAGTAAGTAAGTACACTAATACTCTGCGTAATATTATATTTGAATTACTTGTGTAACAAAAGGTCGTTTATTTCCCTCTCCATCGTAATAATAATAAGAGTACAAACTCCCTTAACACCGTAGCTTGTCCCCCTCCGCGATATGATCGTCAAGTGTAAAGTACTTTTTCTGAAAACGTTTCTCCTCAAGTTGGTGGCATTATCATGAAGCAAAACCAGTCAACGTGAAACAAGGCAGCAACGTGTCTCTAAATTTTTTCAGACAAACCAGTTTTTTCGTAATGATGTTGGTGGTATAGTTGGGGTTGCATGATGGAAGTTGATGGTTGGGGGAAACTTTAACCTTGAATGATAACATTCACTAACCTTTCCTATTCTCACAAATGCTTAACTATCTCCACTCCTACTTATATTTCACTTTTTTTTATTCTTCTCACATTTTCTCTTCATGACATAACAGTTTGTAAAAACCTCGAAACGAACCTCACCAATAGTTTTCCCCCTACAACCATTTATTGAATTTCGTATAGTATTTTTATTCAAAAACTTTTTCTTACATTTGTGTAAAATTGCGTAAAAAGGGTTACAATAATTAAAAAAGTAAAGAATAAAGTCGTATCAGAGCTATGTATATTATATTATACCCACATGCAAACTTTGATACATGTACGCATAACTGCTATATTTATAGCGGAAAACTTTCTTTCCGTAATTGTTACATGAGATTTTCTATTATTCAAATAGCATGGTTTACCAACTTGATAGGCCATTTTAAATGACTCGACTACAAAAAATACTACTTATGATAAAAAAACGACCGTTGTGCTTGGCAAGGTACTTATGGATCGGAGACGTACGTCACAACATGCGCAAATGATGTTGCAAAAATTCGATTGCTTATATTTCGACAGTACTTGAATGAAACTATACGAATTACAGTACAGTAACAAAATATATTTGTACAGTGACCAGAGAATTTATGGACTACTGACAATTACTGGTTTGACTATGTTACCGGCTCTCCTTTACGTGATCCTGGAATCGAAGGTAGCTTTCCATTAGGTCAAGCGGACATACAACCGGATCAGGTGAACCAGGAAGCAGCATATTTTAAAAGCATTATCCGATCGGTAAGTTTCATGTTGCAAAAATTTGATTGATTATATTTCGATAGTACTTGAATGAAACTCTATACGAATTACAGTGCAGTCACAAAATCATATTTGTATAGTCAACAGGCGTGGAGTGGAGTGAACTTCTTAGAATACATCTTACATACTTTAACTTTTTATTTTGCGTTTATGTGAAAACTTGTATATAAATGTGTTAGTAAGTGTGTACAAGAACTTGATTTCCTGATCGGTAATTTCAAATATTACCAGTATACATCTAATGAAATGTTTGTCATCTAATATTACCAGTTCTAATCTAATGAAAATGAAATTTTTGTACGATTGGTCTGTAAGTAATAATTTATGTTCTGGATTCATTTAGTAACTTGTCCACATTAGTCCCACCATTTGTTTTGCATGACATGATTTACTGCATTACTGAAAAAGTGAAAGAAAACTGTAGTTTCACTTGAATTTCTAAAATCCATACTTTCTGATATATCCACCCCATTTCCGTCCTCTAAGCATGTTGCGATTACGCATATTCTTTTTCAAAAATTAAAGAAAATGAGCAAAAAGACCTGATTTAATGAGCTAAATTTGACGAAATGTTGATACGATGATGATACTATGTACTGCCAACTCCACTTTCAATATTTATATTATAAAATGAACCCAATTTGGAAAATCTTTTATGCCTATTCCAATATTAACAATAGAATTCTCAAATAGATGGTTATTTTTTACCTTCTCTGATCTTATTTGGTTGGTATGCTTGATAGAACATAATAATATATAGGTGTGTATGTAAGTGCAGAAGGCTCACCAAAAAATCACCGTTTTGCAAGGAATACGATTGTAAACATGAATCAGACCTGTCGTCTAGTGAAAAGCTCCTGGAGGATAATAATAGCCGACAAGAATATGAAGAAAAAAAACGAGCAAGGAATGAAAAGTGTGTATGGTAAAGTGAAAGTGTTGTTCCTTGTTTAAGTAAGTAAATATATATATAGAAGTTGTTATACAGGGAGGAATGTCACCCTGATAGATTGATTTGATTACCCTGTCGCTATCCTGATTTAAAAGTGAAAGTGAAATACTCATTGATAAAATGGGAAAATAAGGTTTGCTTGAATGAGCTTTCTCTTTTTCCCAAACTACCCTAAAAGCAGTTGGCTTGTATGAAAGTTTTATGTGTCGGCTATATAGCTTCTATAAAAAAGTGCTATATGGATCGATTGGAGCTAAAGATAAAGCTTTGCATTCCCATCTCAAATGGGTTTCACCAACAACAGTGAAGTAGTTCGGGGGTACTTTGGTGCGTTTACATAGTTCATTTTTATTCCCTTCGAAATTAACTGCCGCAGCTGAAGAAATAACTGAAGACATTTTAAACATGAGGAAGACTTGAATCCAGTCAAAAAGGGTTATTCGCTTAACGGCATGTAAGGGCTTTCGGAATAGTCCAATAATTTCATTTCTATTAATCAACGTTCTCCGTTCTTCTCCCGTTTCAGTCTAATTCACTTTCCTTCTTTTCTCCCAGGAAGGTAATAGCAGGATAATCAACCAAATCGACACACTCCATCTTGTAAACTCAAGTTGGTTTCCAAATTACCTCCCAACTTGCGTTTAAAATTCACAGGGCTCATTTCATTTCCCAATAACATTTACTCTACGTAACTTTGTTCTGTACGTATACGTGAATGTGGCGTTTATTCATCTATTTATATTGCATCCGCATCTTTCAGCTAATCAATCGTTGAGGGTATTAGCGCTTGTTAAATTAGCTGTGGAACTTTCTTCAATTTGAATGGCTTAGGGCGACTAATGTCTTTGTTTCTTTGCTCATTTCACGATCCAATTACAAGGATGACGAAGTGCCAAGAAGGAATTAAAGTAGATCGATGTGGGAGAAAAATAACTGAACTGACAACCCATGCTATACAAAAGTCAGGATAATGTTTTGGTATGTTTGAGAAGTTGTTTGGGGTAAGTTGCTACAAACGATTTATTTTATGTGTGTTATTGTTAGGTCTTCCATTATTTTATTACCTTTTTTGTACTTACGACTCATTTTATCGTTTTCATCACAATCTAATGGCTCAGAAACGTGGTTAATTATAACTAAGAAAAAATCATCTCTACTCATCACTCATAAATAACCTATACTTTTCGCCCATATCTTCTTCTCATCTTCAACAAAGTTAATGACGTCATACGTAGGCGTTCTTATATCCTGCCATCAGTACTGATGAAATGCAGTTGCACTTTACAGAAGTACTTAAAGGGAAGCACTTTTATGGCTAGGCGGGGCCCTCTACTCATTTAAAGTCCTCAGTTATGGGATTCTCGCTACATCATCATCATAACATTTTTTGGGCCAATTTTCGATAACAAATATGACAGCAAAGCATTTAGTCATGTTCAGTGAACAAATTGTGGCACGCCTTTATAACAAGGATTTATACTCCCATGATGGGAGTCCCATCTAGTACGAGACGTGCTAAAACATTGAAAATGAATTGGGAATCATATTCTATTTTTAGTTTAACAACTTAATTCCTCCATGTCTCTACAAAAAAAAACCTCAAAAATTGGTCATTTATGCTTTCTGACAGAACGTAGATTTCCATTCCTAATATGCAGTATTATATCTGTTACAATCATGTTACTTTCTTTTTACGTAGCTTAATATCAAAGCGAAAAGTGACCTCCAACTCGAATGCTTTCCCCTAGAACCTCGAGGTGAAAGCATATCGTTTATCAGGGCTTGCCTGAGGAGACTGTAGGGAATAGACACCCACTTTCTTTGGACCTACAAGAAGGGACACATTACCCCAGACACATCCAATAATTCCATTGTATGCGGAAAGCAATTAAGAGATGATTTAATGCTCACATTCCACCTCCAATCCAATGGAACTGCTTTTTACTTTCCCTGCATTCCTTTCCCTCGAATGGATTGCTTACTTTTGGCCTTTTCATTAAATGGGTTTAATCGCAACGAATAATAATATGCTACAATTTGTTTCCAGCAGCCTTCTCCTTCCCCATTAATTCTTATCATTTGCCGGCCTCGTCTTCGTCTCTTCATTTACGCGGTATGCTATGTGTTGATAAGCAATCAGCGCTCAATCGTTTCACTTCATTTCGTTAAATTAAATGAAATTGATAATTTTAATTGTACGCTCAGATTAATTGTATTATTGTTAATGTTTATGAATTATGACTGATATTAACAATTAAGCAACTAATGCCGTGTCTCAAGGTGCCCCGGTTGGGATACAATTTCGTCGAAATATCGAATTGATAAAAAGTGACCTGGCGCAAAAACACAACAATTTAAATTGGCTATTTTTTGTTTGCTAATGGATGGATGATGGATGGGGTGAACGACAAACTGGAATTTTAGAAAGCATCTCAAATGTTAAGTTCATCGGTTCGATCTATACCGATGACCGAAAGCAATTTTAGTGAAGTGGTTCAAGTGCTAAAAAAAACTCTTTAAAATCTTTCATGTTAAATGTCGTGAAATATTTAATTATCCTACCTGCTGTCGTTAATTTTTAGTTTTACACCGTTTTTAATCATGATAATTTTGTTGATCATTTAAAATGATGAAACTAGCGCTAATTTTTTTGTTTCCTTTAATCGGGCTGGGAACGGGTTCAGCTGATTATGGAGTTACTGAGTGGTAAGGATTCAGCAGTTAAAATTAACTGATTACTAATTTACATGTTTAATTCCAACCTATAAATAATAACTTAATTAATGAAGTACTTAGGTTAACATATTTTTCTCGGTGCTAATGCTAATGGGTTGAATTAATTACATTTAGGCTAAAACCCGGCTCGGTGATTGATTTCGATGCGAAGGAGGTCCCTCATCATTTTCTGTTGAATCGGTTGAACTGGGTGGAGAAGAATGAGCGGAGCACAAGCAAAAACTATACGTTTTGGGATAAAGCTGATCTGTACTTGCTAGAATGGCCTGGTAAATTGAAGACGGCTACAATGATTTAAAATCTAAAGCAAACTTAAAGTTAATTTTAGAAAAAAATATCTTAATTTTTAATGCTATTATTTACTTTCAGGAAACATTTCTCTGTTTGATTCGAATAACCCTACGGTAAGGTTTAAATGTTTAATTAACATTTAAGGGATGAATTATGATTTTTTAAACCAATTATATTATGGTAATACTCAAGCCAATGGATAATTGTTTGGCTAATTAGGTAAAATGGGGCAGGGCACGTGCGAAGTACATTGAGGATCATTGCGGAGTTCAACATACGGGGATTGAGATGAGAGCTTATGCCTAGTAAGTCATGGATAAAATCTTGGAGATTGAATGTGTCTTTGATTAAATTGCCAAGTTTAGTTTTGATAACATCCTGCAATAATTATTGCGTAAATTAACAATGTGTGTCAATGTGTTTCCTTGTTGCAGCGGCTATGTCTATTTAACCTGGGGTCGGAATCGCTTCACAAAGACTTATTCGGTGCCTTTGACCGTTCCAAAGTCTATTTTATCGTACACAACCTTGGCGAAATTGTCACAGAACAATAGTTATGATCCAAACAAGCTAAATGTGGTTGTTGCGTATGATATTGGATTTGTTTTCGATGCTCTACTAATTGCGTATTCCTGTGGAGTTATCCGAGTGTCAGGTTTAGAAATGGCATGGGCGGAGCTATCCAAGAATCCAAGAAGACCTTTAAAATATTCAGTTTCCAAAGGTCAGATACTAAAAGTCGCATGGTTTTTGCAATCGATATTTCTCAACCTGACTTATTGAATTGGAGCTGATGGCTGAAATAAGTACATGAAATTAAAGCTTTTTCGTAAATATATTCGTTATGTTTATACAGGAATAAGTGGCGAGATCGATAAGATTGTCGTTCAGAGTTGTTGCTTGAAAACGGGTTATTGTCCGTTTGGAAATATGGTTGTCGCCTACAAGGAATATTCATATCCACATGTGTAAGTTTAAATAAACATAACATTAGTCTCTATTGCCTTTTGGAAAATTAATTTAATTGTTTGGTGTTACAAAGTATTTACACGTCATATAATGGCGGAGAAACTTTCAAGCGAGTTCCACAGCTAACTTTCCCTTTTGGAAGCCTGCGCGTAGTCTTGTCGTATCCAGAGATTAACAGTCTTTTAATTGTCCACTCAAATGGAAATAAAGTGAGTTCTCATATTAAACGATTAATTATTGTTTTTTGAAAAGGGCCATGGTTCGACAGAAATATTTTGATCTAACACGGTTCACATTTATTCTACTTTTGTATTTCCAAAACGAAGGCTACAATGAATCAAATGATTCACACTCCTCCAACATTTACGTACTCGGAGAAAACTCCGTTGCTCACTTGGCAAACTTCTGGAATACTTCAAGGTGCTCGATTGGGAATGGAATCGTCTTTTGTACTTTGGGATATCTGCAATGTCTGGTATTCACCAGATATTGGTAAGTGGGTACAAAATTGAGTGAGATGTAGCAAATGGTTTTCCCTATTTTCAAGTATTACTGTTTATGTGTAATTAATAACTCTTTGATTTCTTACTATCGTAGGGGTAAATGTTACAAAGTCATTGTTCTATGTTCACAAAAAGATTAGGGGAAATGGTGTAACTAAACATCGGATTCATTCGAAACAATGTACATTCGGAAAGACGTCTGCTTTCTCATACGGTAAATTTTGGGATTTTATGACAAGGATTTACTTTTTGCCAGAAAAATTATTGTAATTTTAGTTTAAATAAAAATAATTAATAGCTACTTTTTATAATTGACATTAAACGATATTCATTTCAGGAATGAAAGGAAAATTTGGGATATTGGACTCGAACAATGTATTTTTTCTTGGAATCGACACTAAAAGCAACCTTTCCCAATTGGTAGCTCTGAAGGTGGACATGAGCTTGCTACGTATTGGTTCCGAGCTCTCCGTGCATCCTATCTTCGATAATGTGGAGCAACCAAGTTAGACGGTTTTAGTAATTTAGTTTGAAAAATAATTCATACGTTATGTAAATGTACATAATTGCTAATTTATTCCTTTTGTATGAAAAATAGGATTGCTGTATCCTCCAAAATATCTTCAGCTTCCGGAAAAATTAGATATGGGAAGATCGTATGAAAGGAGACTCGGTATGCGACTTCTACTCAAGAATGTGTATCCATCTGATTTCATTTTGTCGTTTTATGAAGAAAATGCAAAGATGTCCAGGTCCCAAAAGATGTATGCGTTGAAGCAGTGCCAGGTAAAAAAAACAGAATTTAACAAGACTAAATATTCGACGGTACCAGAATCGGTATGCGCATTTCTCGTTATTTTACGTATGTGTTACTTTTCATTTGCAGACCTCTAGTTTACGATTAAATAATTCAATCACTCAACGAAACAAGTACTATTCCATAAAACCTACTGGACATTTGAACTTTACCATTACCTTTACAACGCGGTCAAGTTCATTTCGGCAACTGAAGTTTGAACCTCGTAGAGTAATAAGGTATCTCAGTATTGTTATGCGGCCGTTATCAATCGATGAGGTAGAAGAAACTCCTCGATACTTGGTGAAATACGTAAGTACAATTCTATATGCAATTTGTATCTACATATTTATCATCATAAAGACTATTGAAATGTTCGATTAAGTTACCTCTTTTGTCAGCAAACATTCTTAATTAATGATATCGAACTATATTTGCATGGCTTTCTATTAGGGAGTCTTGATAAAACCGATTACAACATCCGCCATCAACAAAATGTTTCGAGTTACCTTTTATACAGAAAATACTTTTCGATGCAATACTCAACCGAGAGTTCCAGTTCATATAAAAGTGGAAGAGAAACAGACCTATACACTAACAGATCTATCTGATGATGACATGTAAGCAATTGGCTTTCATGTAGAAAGCTGAATTTCAATAATAATATAATTTTTGCCTTTTGGATACTATTGAAACGTATAAAATATTATTTACAGGATGCAAGAAGTGTACCTCAAATCTGTAGCCACTGATGGAGAAGCAACGTATTTAGATACTAAAGGAGAAACTTTTAAAGTTGACACTTGTCCGCTTTCTAAAAGTATGAAAGGTTCCAAATAATAATGTATTTATCGTCAACAAAAGTAGTTATTTTATTTATCTTGTATAATAGACATCGATAGATTAGATACATACCTCATTTCTTTACTTCTAATATTCGATTTGCAAATGTATTATCACTTTTTCTTATCATTTTGATATAATACTGTTACTAATTACTAACACTGTTTAACAGTAAGTATGAAGTATGTAAGGCACTAATACGAAAATTCGTCTCTTGAAATCAAAATAATTAATGTAAAATGTTGAATACACCGGGTTAGAAAATCTTAAATGTCAAATATTTGATAATATTCTGTTTCAATAAAAAAAGAGATTAAACAAAGCTTTCGTGTTCAGTTTTTCATTTAGAAATATACTAAAGATAGCTAGTTAGCTTTTAATTTACTTATTTTAGTGGTAGTAGGAGTATAGATAGAATAGAATTGGCGAATTGATAAAGCTGAAGTTAATTAAGCTAATGGACTTTATTTCCATTCTGTTCCTTCTCGTTGGTTGTAATAGTATTTTTGCCTGCGTCAACTTCACAACCAATTTCAGTCATATAGGCACTCAGAAAATTGCTGCATTCTGCTGCAACCGCTTCCTTTCCTTGGTTTGCATCAACCACAATTATTTTCTGCTGAGCGTTGCCATTAATATTTGCAGTGCTCTTTGTGCTTTCTCTGTCATCGGCGCTTGGTGATGGCCCAAGTTTCCCTCTGATAAGCCAGTCTTCATAAGTCTCATGTAAGCTTTTAAGGTACTCGAGAGGAACCGATGATTCCTCCTTCCTGGCACGTCTCTGCATTCTTTCGTAAACCATTTCCGGCTTTGTTCGCAGATAAATAATGAGATCCAACTTCAAATCAAATTTTTCGTCCAGCCAATCATGCCACTCGGAAAGCACTGCGAATTCTGCGTCTTGAAGGCGTCCTTCTCGTCGTGCAAGCTCGGTGAAGACGTACCTGCAACGGTAACGAAATTCTTATTATATTGATTCACTCAAAACTTAGTTAATATTTAAAAAGCATCATCAATAGGCAACTGAAAAAAGTTATGGAGTAAGCAGTAAACTTCCTGTATTGTTTATACCGGAAGCTTGATGTTCTTACCGATTGTTCTGCAGGGACCTTTCCATAATTCTGACGATACCTTTGTGACCCTCTTCCTCTTTTTGTTCTGACGGCGTAATAGTTTCCATCAGTCGGGTCAACTGGACATAATGCTGGAACATGAAGTTGTTCTTGACCGGGTCATCATAAAACATTCCCAGCAGATTGTGACCATTGAGATTCGTCCACTTATTTAAAGGTTCCGGGATAAGGTCGACTTGAAAGTTGAAGTTGTCCGGGAAAAGCTTCTCCAGGTTTGCCACCAACGTACTTTTTCCAGAAGAGATGTTTCCGTCCACCGAAACCGTGATCACCCGAGGCAGAGGCTCAGTAGCGCTGTTTGGCATGTTGACCCAGGTCTGACAAAATCTCGAATGTATCAATGTCAATTTCGGTGATGACAATGACGGTTTTAACGGTGTCAATTTGCAAACTATATGGAGTAAGCTGGTGACAACTCTAAATTGCTTTCGCAAACCCGACATCCAGTTATCAAAAACTCACCTTTTCTCTTCAAATTATTTTGATGCCAATAATCAGTTAGTCAGCTTTTACTTTTCAGCGTATCCCATTAAAGATTAGTGATTTGCATCAGCTTAACTTTAACTGCGCTGCCCGCAGTGGTAATTATGCGGCTGGCTAGTTAAGGGCATTCCGTGACTACCCTGATAATGTTAAAAAATCTCGATATAGAAGACACATTCACCTTCATGCATAGAGAAAAGAGAAAGCAAAAAGTGAAAGCAAGGGCGCGAAATATGAAATATGAGCCAATGATAAAATTTGTTACAACGTAAACAAACACGCAGAGTGGAT
>JAQGAH010001296.1:0-15857 GCA_034696885.1 Lepidocyrtus paradoxus
CATAAGCACTTACATAATAACGACACAATTGCTGAAAAACTTAATCATAATCAGTTAACGCATACCGTGCGGTTATTTTTGAGCGTGACTGTAGTGTCGAGGGTCGGAATGGATTCAAGAAGAGCAAGATAAGTGTAAAACCCGAAACGACGACCGTCAAACTCAAACCCAAAAGTAGACTGGAAAAGGGGAAGGAATTCCGGCAATTTGATTCCCTGAGGTTGAGCTTGAAACAGAACTAAAATGTTGGCTTTAAGGGGGTCAGGAACACGGGCTAATCCTCTTTCATGAACAAGCTCAAGCAAACGGTGGGGGATGGGGGACATTGTAGGCGAGAAATAAGTCGGGTGGGAAAAAGAAGTAGAGACGGCGAACGGGATGAAGAATAAAATGAACTGGCTCGGAAGAAGAAAAGAGGAACAATGGAGGAGTAAAAAGTGCTAACTGGCCAGCATGATGGGAGTGGAAAGGAATTTGTCGATGTGTCAAATCAGCAAAAGGTTCATGAACGGAACAAACTGATGACTTAATGAATGACAACGAAACGTGAAGAAGAAGAAAACAATATAAACAGAAGAGACATAAAAGAAAGAAAAAAAATGTATGAATGACAAAACCTGATTAAGCATCCATCAAGTGTTCCAAGAGCTTAAAAAGGCCGGTGTAAGAACGCTTCCGCGGACGCGGAGGCGGGGAACAAGGTGTAAGGCCATCAGCACAATCGGAATGACACTGGTCGCAAATACTGGCGAGGTGCACACGCCGAACAACACCAGAGCTAGAGGGAGCCACATAGATACGGCGGAGGCGCCACGGAGTGTCGGAGTAATGGAAGAGGATGATGAAATAGGAGAGGTAGCAACAAGATTCACCTGATCCGGCGGGGAAAATTAGACGACGGGGGATCGGGTGTAGAAGAGGTGGCAGGAGGTTGGGCGAGGTCAGGTGGAGGAAACTTCATAAGTTCCAAATTGATCAAACGTAGAACCGAAGACAGAAAGGTGCCCAACCCGAAGTAAAATGGGCGGAACCAAACATGGGCAATGGTTCGGGGAAAGCTAGGTGTGGGATTGGTTTCCAATGCGACCAATTGAGCGAGAAGCCAGCGAAGGCAAAATATGAATAGGTCACGGGAAGGGTCAACCCGTCTGGGGTTAAAATATTCCATAGTATGTAGGTAGTAAAGGAGAAAAATAAAATACTGAGAAAAGGAATGGGGAATAAGTAGTGGAGGATTGAGACAGCGGGAGCGGGTAAAGAAACGAGATGTGACGCCAAGGGAAACGGGAATGAGTCTGAACTGAAGGTTGGGCAGAGAGCGTGGGATAGCCAATTGCTTAGGCTAAATAAGGGAAATGGTCAAGTTGGCAAATGGGGATAAAAGACAAGAAAGTTTGTTCTGTGGAATAAGATGAAGCTGGTTCGGGAGTAATGTTTATGTGAGTCGTTTAAAAAAAATGCAAAGGAGAGCAATATAAGGCAATTAGAACAGCACTGTCGGATAATATGATGAGGTAAGGAAAAAAAAGGAATGCTTAATAAGAGTGTAAAAATAAGTAGAATTAATTGCTTTAAAAA
The DNA here is from genome assembly GCA_034696885.1 of Lepidocyrtus paradoxus. NCBI lineage: Eukaryota > Metazoa > Arthropoda > Collembola > Entomobryomorpha > Entomobryidae > Lepidocyrtus > Lepidocyrtus paradoxus. The sequence continues at coordinate 1,579 of JAQGAH010001296.1, forward strand.
TATTTAAAAAATGTGAAAACGAATGATATGAAATACGTGAGAGGAATGGGGTGAGTAAGTATGGAAGATTGTAAAAAGGTACCCTTGACTCAGGGGTCTTCAGAGTCGGAAGCCGTACAGGTACTCTTGTAATGTCCAGGTTTATTGAACCGGAAACAGCGACCATGATTTGCCCGGCGAAACAGGCCTAGAACAGGTCCAGGACGGGGGAGCTGGGATGAAGCCGAGGAGGAGCTACCAGGAGTAGCGGGAAGGACAGAGGTGTGTGATACAGCGGACCTCCTATCACGCGGAACGCGAGTAATAGGTAGTTGGGTTAGGTTAGTCGGATTCAGAGAAGCTGGGAGTGAATTTGTCGTAGTCACTATGGAGGTTCGCGGGGAAGGTTGGTTTGATCAAAGAGATTCTGGAGAAGTTGTCACAGGCCAGTTGATAGGAATGGAGGAAATGGGTTCCTTGGGAAGGTATGGTCTGGAAGAAGCTGAGGTACCTGGTGTAGGCAAAGTTGAAGGGTTATGTCGATCACGATGAAAGAAGGAGGAGCGTAGAATAACCTCTCGCCCGCGAGGGGCACGTGGTGGCGGTGCAGAAGAGTGCGAGGGGCGAGATCCATGACGGTTGTGGAGAAAGACAGAAAGATTGCTCTCGTCAGGAGGGTCTGGAAGCTCAGAGTAAGGAGGATGGGGTGTTTCACAAGGAGGAGGAGGTGTACAGGGCGGAAGAGGGTCAAGTGATTGTCGGACCGTGCTGTGAATGATAAGGGGCATGTCCAAGGAGGGGACAGGTGGCCTGCCGGTACGTGTTGGAGTAAATACAGAAGCCAGCGCAGGTGCCTCAGAAAATCCAGTAGCGCTCTTAACTGGGCTGGTAGGCCGTCTCCATGCCTAAGCACAATGAAGAGAAACCGGATTGCAGTGCATATCCAGTCAAAACCTTCCTCTCTGGCTGGATTTGAAGTTGTAAAATACGAGAAGAACTCCCGGTTATTGAAGTTGCTCATTGTTGTTATTTGTAACAGAGGCGCACAATAGATAAATAATTCTTAGAATTGTAGGAAGTTTAAATTTTTTTAAATGCGTTGGCTTGGTCAAGCGGATATATCAGGGTGACTTAAAGAAAACTTGGAGGACAGTCGCACCAAGAAACAAAACTGAACTTTGCTAAAAAAACAGAGATACTAATATTAGTCCAGAATTATACTGCGCACTGAATGTATGGGCCGAGTCTCGTACAGATATGAATGCAAGCGACGAAAAGATAGAAAAAGTAGACAGATGAAATGATTCAAGAAATGTTAAAAAATGCACGTCAGTCAGTAGCAAAAAAGAGGTGCAGTAATTAAGCAAAAGAAATCCGGAGGGCCGCAGCCAATTTGGCACGATACGCTGCGATGGAATCCGGAGACGGATCCATCATGCAAAGTCACTGACGACGAAAAAGTTACATGCAAGACCCGGAACAAATCACGCGGGTAGCCAAGAGCGCTCCCGAAAATACACAAAGAGTTAAGGCGGACACAAAATGTCACACTTCATGTCACTACTGAAGTTCCAGGGTTCAAACCCCGGGGAGCCAAAATGTAGTATAGTGGGTATCCCACTTATTATAATTCGCCTCGATGTAAATATGTATAAATAAATGAGTGACTCCCACTCTGTCCCATGGGCATCTTTGGTCGTTTTACGCGTGCATTTTTATTAAGTCCCAAATACCAATCACTTAATTTCTATAATACATGTTTAACACCCAAAATCTTAACAATTTCTTTTGACTCCTTCGAGTCCCTGATTTTTAATGCCCCTGTTTCTTCCAATTCATCATCCTAATATTCATGCATCATTTCATTCTTTTCAGCAAAGAACGTCCACAACCGCTCTTTGCTGTCCTCCTTATCTCCTGACCGCTTCCTCTGGAAGACCTATACTATAAGGCCTATACTAATCCCTACTTTCGTGACAATTTCAGGGATACACTTTCTTATGTTAATTACTTAACATGGGATTTGTCAAAAACAAAAGTATTAATAATAATATTATACATGCTGTGGCATTCTCACAATGCCACAATATTAACCAATTTACATGAACATCGAATATGTCTTATTCTACACCTTAATATAATCTTAACAACTAATTTACATGAAGTCAACTTACACTAAAGAATACAAATGCCTAACACACACATCTAAAGCATGTCCAAAACACTCCTTAACAATCTGATATAATTTTCGACTATTTACAGAATTCTCTAATAAGTTTATGTTTAAATCGTTTAAATTATAATTATTTGATTCTTTGTGTTGGATCATTAATCATGAGATTAAAAACAATTCCTCCTATAGGCCCACCTTGTAAAATTCCTATAGATGTCGTTGTTGTCACTGACTCACAATTGTCATTTGCTACAAATTTCTTCCTATTTGACATATAACTTTCAAACCATTTACTTTCAATGTAAAAATTATTAGCAAGTTTTTAAAACTATAGTTCCCTATGGACAGTGTCAAAAGCCTTTTTTAAGTCTAGTCCAACAATTGCACACAGTTGGTTATACAAAAATGAAAGGTCTGAACCCAAAGAAACAAACTCGGATATTTAGATAAGTTTTTTATCAACCAGGTATTTGATTAATTGACTGTACACGCATTATTATAGTAATTTAGCAAGAACTGGTAAGATATAAATTGACCCAATGTCATTTCCCGACCAGGCCACTAGCCAAACTTACTTTACCAAAATCCTCATCCCATCTTCAAACTCTTAATGTCCCTGATCCCTCCCAATTTATCCTTCTTGTCATCTCAGTACTCATGCCCAGCAAAAAGCACAAACAATCGCTCTTTGCCGAACTTCTGCTTCTTATCTCCTGACCGCTTCCTCTGGAAGACCTATGCTAATCCCTTTTTGGATGGAAATTTTTGGGATACAATTCTTAATGTTAAACACTTAAAATAGGATTGAAAATAATATTAATAATAGTTCAAGAATGAGACGTGATATTTCTCACACTATCACAATACTTCGAAAAATTCCCAGTGTTAAAAATCTATTCTTAGTATTTGCTGACATTATGTTTATATACCACGGGTCAATTTTATACTCATGCATTAGCTTCCTGATTAATGTATTAGAGTCGAACGCCTTCGAGAAGTTATAAAAAGTTTTTGAGCCGTGATTCTGATTCTTCTATAAATATAAGAAGTAACTGAGCAAGACAGTTCTTACTCTGATTTTAATTCTCCTTTTTAACTGAATCACTCAAAGATTTTATAATATGCGAGTGTATATCATAAATATGTTATTTATGCTTTTGATGAACGATTTGATTTATGGCAAACGAAGCAAATTGCAAATACTCCCTTCCTCCTTCCTCCTCTTCCTTCTCTGCATTTCATAATTAATTATTCAATTTGCATAAAATGGTATAAAAATTGCACAGTCTCTGCTATTTTTTTCATTTTAAACATGCGAATTACGTAGATATGAAATTATGTAGTTGAGTTGAACTGACTGCCCGCTGAAGGCAATAAAATCAAGAAGATCAGCAAGTTTATCTACCTCTTTATGAAGCAATTGAATTTTGCTTTGCCATGCACACATCTGCCTTTCTAGTTGTATGATTTGAACAGTTTGTTACTACTACTTACTTAAATCACACGTAAATTGTGTAGACCGGCGTAGTCCACACCACGCTGCATGAAAACTCGGCCAGGAGTCACTCATATTATTGGTAAAGCTCCTATGAGTTGCGTCATTTTCTCTGCACAATGACGCTTACAACTCACGTACTTTCAAAGTTCATATCGGAAGGTATTTCTTGCACTTTGAGTCCAATATGATTTTCGGAGAAACCACCATACTAATTTGTTACCACCATGCCCAGGTAACATTGTTGATGATTAGTTTGGTGAGATGAGAGTTGCTTGGAAGGTGTCAGGTCCAGGGGTGGGGGTTGGTCCGTAACTGCAACTGATAACGGCTCACTTGTGGGGAGTAGGGCGCGGAGGTTTCTCTTCCTATGCCAGTGAGACTATATACTTTCAAAAAACGCCAATTGTGGAGGATGAAATGAATAAATAAACACACTGATCAGTTTTGGTTTCCAGTAATACAGAAATTTAATTGACAATTTTATTTCACTCCAATTGTTTTGTCTAATGGTAGAAATATTACTCCTGCTTTGGAGCTGACTTCTCACTCTCAAGGTTGAACTACTACTAAAGTCTCCACTCCAGCTTCCTCTCTGGCAAAAACATCTGCCCTATCATATCCTATGCTAACGCTGGACTTGCTGGATAATGCGGAGCGGAATAGAGGGTTCAAGACAGTTGTAGTAGCATAAGTGTTAATCAACAAAATTATCTTGTTTTACAGTCGGTAAAAGACTGACTTTATTTTCTGATAAATTAATAGCGATGACAAACGATTAAAGATTTGGTTATAAAAATAGAAATGAAACACAAAGCGAAAGTTTAGTCTATAATTATGTATCCGTATCATAACACGGATACAGACATGTTTACATATTTACACCTAAGTGAAAAGAGAACAAGGTTGTCCCCTTTTCCTAGTCTAAATACAAAATATATTCTAACAATAAGATTTACCGAGTAGCAAAAGCATTCGTTTCCGTTACTGATAGGGAAAGAAATTGAGCACATTTAAAGATGGAATGTTGTTGGAAACATTTTAAACATTTTGGTGTAGATGGGTTATTGCTGTGTATAACATGCGTAGGTGCACGCTTCTTTTGAACTGGCTTTCTTGTTACTTGTCCAGCTTGTAGACTGGGTATATAGCTTAAGAATCTGTAAGCTTTGTCAATGCGTGTAGATAGTTCGGTGTATTTAGCATCATGCGTATCCATTTCACTCGGCGTAGTGTTCAGTATACGTTGCTTGATAGCGTTTAGCTCTGTTCTCATCGTGGCCACTGCAGTGAGGTAGATTTCACTGTCAACTTGATCGATAGGAGTTATATCACACGAAAGTTCAATACAGGTTAGTTCAGTTTCCAGCCTCACACGTTTGTTCACTGCCAGTTGAAGGTTAGTAGGAGGAGCCATGACTGCACTTATGTCCCCACAATAAATGCACATAACGTTGAAGCAAAAGGAAAAAAGTTCACACACAGTCACAAGTCTTGCATTTATCACCACTCAAGCGAAATTTTTCAGTAGATTTATAACTGACGAAGTGATCACTGTTCGTATCACGGGTTGAAGGACCATCAAATGAGGGATGGATAAATGACCGTCAACAGTTATGACATTAGATGATTTTATAATAACTAACTTGATGCTATGCACTAGGGATAGGTTCCCTTTGATTTGGGGTTTTAAAAGTTTGACTTTAATTTCATATGCTGTATGAAATTAATAATTGCAATATGATGAATTGCACACAAAAAGGGTAGTTTAAAGAACACGAATTAGTCGACTTTAATTACACAAGAATATTAATTTTTATTCATGAAAATGGCCGTGGCCGGGAAGGAAAAGATTCTACACCCTCACACACTGAATTATTCTAGCAAACAACAACCAAGAACCTTATCGTTCTGGTAAAATAAGTGAAGTACATATCATCATTATCATATTGAATACATGATACGAATAGGAAAAATGCATACATATTGTATTAAATAGACATCACATTGCAAATACATGATTTACTTATCTCCAAGTTCAAGTTAGTATTAGTCATAATATAATGAATATGAATTGTCAGTCATCAGGATAGGACACATGAAAAAAAGTAAAATGGAAGCCAAGCGACCATTGGTCAATTCAACAGAACCACTTCGGTTTATTCGATTGATTTATTTATTTATTCGTTTATTTATTTGATTGACCTTTCATTAACTGGAGCCAACCATTTTCCCAAGTCTTGTACATAAAATTCGATTTAAAACTTTAGTCAAATAGCTAGACCCAAAAATAGCCCGATAAGAGGCAGATGACGTAAGCCTACCTTTCCCTTTATACAGGTGAGTACAAAAGCTAATCTTAAAATTATCGGGTATAGCACACGTCGTCACGATCAGGTTAAATAAGATATACACAGGTATAATTTATTTTTCATGAAACCTCTTATAAATCTGCCTCCCTATCACCTCTATGTCATCCCAACTTTTTTTTACATGTCATGGCGTCTAACACCTCGGAGTGCGTAAATTGAGGGATAATGTGCTGGGGATTTTTTTATAGCCAATTCTCCTCATATGTTTTGATACTAACGTTGCACACATTACGATCGCTTAAGGAATCTTGTACCTTAAACTCATTCGCAAATTCGTCACATATACCAGTGTCCGTGTCTAATACTTGACCATCGACAGATACTAACTTTGGAATTTTTCGCAATCTCCTAGATCTAAAATTTGTTAACTCATTGATTGTATCCCAACTTTCTGTTGACGTTTTGCAGCTTTCTAATTTCGTTTTAAAATGCAATTTTTTTGCATGAATGATTAAGCTGTTACAGCGATTTCTGAGAAATTTATAATAAGAGAAAAGATCTGGGCACAGTGACGTGTCATAACATTTTGGTGTCCTATCCCTCTCGTTGATGATATTAATATCAATCATCTTATTGGAGAATCACTTGGGCCTATTCGCCTACACAGATTTACGGGAGCAAACATATCTAGATGAGTCGTAAGAACATTTTTAACATCTCATAACCTTTATCAACGCATTTGGCATTCCGTAGGAAAAACCAGTTCATTTTGTCGATACCTTCATTAAATTTCTGTTCATCATTTTGTCATCTGATGAGGTGGGGAGGGATGCTCGGTACTAGTTGGTTTTAGAACTGGGAGCATCACTCCCGATGGGAGGACTATCGGGTCGTCCAGCAGGGAGGGGGCCCCACAAACTAGGATTCCCTTATCCTCCTCTTCCCTCTGACCAATATGGCGTTGTGGTTCAGTAAAAATCTTATTTGGTCGTCTAGAATTGAAAATATTGGGCTTCGGTTTCCGATCCGAGGAGTCGTCGGGCTTGGGAGTGTAGGGTTGTATCGGTTCAGGGGTGAGGAGTGGATGACTGGAGGCCGTTGGCGGAGGAGCTAATATAATATCCATTAAGGGCACTGGCTTGCAAGTCCTTCGGGATCTGTGGCCCCGGCGGCGACCGACGTGTACAGTGGAGTCGGGCTGGAGGAGCTCAACCTCACCGGTTGGATGGGGAAGCGCAGGAGGTGTAAATAAGAGCGCCGTGAGCAGCGGAGTAGGGAAGAGCGGTGGTCTTATCCCTCCTACCTTTAGCTGAGGAGGAAATGTAGGGGTCGGGACGATGGAGAAATCCCCCATCGCAGCTAGACTCGTAATGAGTCCCAATGTCTTGTACGCATTTTGTGCTGGTGTCACAATTGATAATTGAATGTGTGCATAATCACCACGATGTTCCACATTGATGGCACACGACCCGGACCCCAAGTTAGTAGCCATGATTACGAACATACACTTGTTAGTTCAATCACCCGCACTTGATAACGTATTAAGTTTTGCTTGTTAACTGATAATCAGATTACTCTGACCAGCTCATTTTATTAGATCATAATTAGTCATCATCATGACTTACATAATACATTTATTTACGCGTGTCAATGCAATGTCATTTCCTAACTCGTGTTTTGCTTATAAAGCGCATTATTATATTAATACTTACATTGGTACAATAGGCAATATGCCTACATTTAATCAGCAATAGATTGGCAGTTAAATAATCTATACATGTAACATGTGTGGTTATAGTCTTCAAGACTCAATTCCACATCATGCAGAGCATTATAAAATGCTTCTCGTGGTGGAAGCGAAAGAGCCATTTCATTTAAGTTTTCCCACTTAACAAAATCATATCAAACAATTAAATTGTTTCATAATTATATTATCCAACTGATCCTCAAACTGGCTAAACAAAGCTTTTGTTACTTTGAATTTATCCAGCCCTGAAGCCCTTAAAATTCGTACCAATGTTTTTAAGGAATAGGGAAGCTGCATGTACGTGTCCATGAATTGGACATTATTGTATTTTATAGTTAAAAACTGATTTGAGTTTTTAGCAATGATTGTTGGGTTTAGTACTTGAATATCTGCTAAACCTCGAATCATTTGTAAGCTATCAAATCTTGCGAAGTTGTGGGAAAGACAAGGCAGTTCCTCTTTCCCTAAGTTTCAAATTGCACTGTGCGCATGAGGCTCCAAAATAATCTTCACGTGCCACAATTGTTCCATCGTTTCCACGTACTGGAAATTCAGTATGGTTATGATGTCTGTGCATTTCACCTTGAATTGGTTGCAAACAAATGCAACAAAAAGATGATTGACAACGTAAAAGACCTTCATGAGTTGGAACTACAACATTTTTATACTGTTGTACTCTTGGCATGCACCTCGAAGCAATTTGATCCATTTTGATAACATAAACAGACGCAGCTTGTGAACCTGTACAAGATCCCCATTCTATTATATCACTATCACCTGAAACTAGAACATGTGAAGGGACATGCTTCTAAGACTTTGTCTGTGTTTTGAAATGAAGTGTTTGGAGTGTTAATTGTTTCAAAATCGTAAAATAAAATCAATGTCCGGGGCAGGCTATAGCAATGTAAATTAACCGTTTCCTCTGCACCCTGACTGTGAAACTTTAAATTTTGGAACTTTCCCTCTTTACATAGTAAATTGTGCTCATCTCGCTTTTGCTCAGTTGCAAAGTGGCAAAGAAACTTATAACAGTAGTATTTTTTATTGCTCCCTCTGGCCATAAAAGAAGAAAAGTTAAAAATATATAGATAATGAGACTGCTCGGTTGATTCCTCGGTAATTAGCAAGAGATCGCTATGATATTCTTTTCGATCATTTACAATTTTGAGTGGAAACACTTCCTTCTCTTGAAATCCAAATACGTTAACCGAAAAGTTATCGTTGTCCTTTTCAAACAAGTTCATCTCTCTGAGACACTTGCAAATGCGTCTGAAGTCTATTATTTCATTATTTCTGTTTTGTATAAATATTTCGGTATAATTACTTGTGCGCTGTATCTCTATTTTTGTACTTAGTCTTAAGTACGTAGCATATATGCAAAATCTAAAGCAATTTTCCTTAACCGGGATATTGCTTATTCCTTTCCTTCTCTTTAACTCTGTTGGAAAAGGGATGTTAGTTCCTCCACGTAGTGGCCTATACTGAACAACATCAATATCTACATAATTTATGTCCTTAACGGACCAACTGCTTCCAAGCTCTACGAATTGGTTAATCTGTCTAATGATCTGATTCGTTGTACTAATTAACATTACATTACTAGATAATGGGTTTAAAAGAATATTAAACCCACTCTTAAAGTATTTTGTTTCTTGCCTTGCAGTAAAAATTTCTGCAATTTAATAGCTAATGTTACAGAAAACTTTATATTTCTGTATGCCTCAAGACATTTTATAAGTAAATCTATCTATCTTTATATACTCTAACCATCATCTCTACTGATACGATTTCTTCATTAATGTTTAATCTAAAGGTATGAAGGACATTACTTAAACTAGTTACAGTTCTGCTAAATGGTGCTGGATCAAAATACATATTGGTTACTGAGGAGCCACCTACCACTGATTGGGATGTATGTCTATTAAGTGCACAACTTTCGCTACATTGCAAGCATGTATGAGCATTTGCAATATGTGATTGCAACGCTCGATGTTGATAAAAGATTACAGAACAAAAAATACATCGAAGCTCGCAAAATCTACTACTACTCGACATTTGTTAAAAGTAAAGATTGATCAAGAAAAGTCAAAAGATTTACAAAATAATACTACGTATAAAGTATTTGAAGTTAGGTCGTACTTTGGCGATGATGTTTTTCCTGCAAATAAATAAAGAATATTTTTTATTAGGTATAGTGATAAACTTTGGATTGAAAGAAATAGAAAAAGATTTAGACTGAAGCAGTACGCCACAATGAATAAGTTGGATGGAGCTGGATGGACTTTATGAGTTTGAGATGACATGTGATGTTATGATTTTATGAGCTTGTTTCCTCTATCAACCTACGTAATGCGGAACTTTCCAATGGCAGGTCGAAAGTACTCATTCCGTTTACTGTTTATGAATCAGTTTGGATGGCATTTAAATAGATGGCTTTATGATGATGGAGTCCGGCCATATGAAGCAATGAAATGATAAAAAGGGCAGAGAAAATTGAAGTGAAAGAAATGAATTACTAAAAACATTTTTTTTACTGTTTTATGTGTTAACCAAGGCAACTTGAACAGTGGATGAAGCGAAGATGGGTTGTTCCTTGCCTGAAAATACAAAATCGGATAAGTTTGTTGCTAACTGTTTCGGTTATGCTTTTTATCTAATCTTTTTTCGTTTAATTAGGTAAGTTTGTCTCGAGATGCCCCATATTATTTTAATAAATCAGTGCTGTGGGCAATACGTAAATATTTAGTTCTATATTATTTATTTATTAATCAAGAATAAAGTAATTCTGAGGAACGGCACGAATGAGCAATATATCAAGAGTGTGTGTGTTGAAGCGAGGAGCAACAAGAGTATATCAATTGACAGGAGAAGGAGAGAAGGAAAAGAGAAATGGCTGGTTGCTGAAGGTGAAACAAAGTCAAAAGGTGAAATGACGAAAACATCGTTATCTCGATGAAAGGAAATGGAAAAAATTTCAATTAACTTCATTTTACATATTAGACAAAAATAATCTTAAGTCTACGACGACATCAAGAAGACGAACACACTAGGCACAAAACATCCCTCTCTGTCATTTTAAAGTCGTCCCAACTTATAGCTTATTGAACAAAAAAATCTTAATTTTTAACAAGGGGAACAAAATCTGAATTTGTAACAAGGAAAAAAAAGTGTTATCATAACAGAAAAAAAATCTTACCTTATTACAGGCTTAACTACTCTACCATATCTACTTCTATATTCATTTTTTATTTGGTTTTCTATTTTTTGTTTATCATTAGGGAGAGGGCTACAGTCTGTCTGTAGCGAAAAATCTTTACCTAAAACCTTAATTTGGTCGACATGCATTTCCTTGAATTTCTTTTTCGAAGGAAAGCATGCCTTTAACTTATAATGTGAATCATCAATTTTTCTAAATATTTTATAGGGACCGACAAATTGATCCTGGAGCTTAGGCGAAATATTCTTATCAAATAAATGCCTCGTAACCATACAATATCTACCAATATCATAATCTTTAACATGAATATTCTTATTAAACTTATCACTTACATTTTTCTGGCTATTGACTAAATTAAATTTTACATTATTTCTTATCTTATCTTTATCCAGCAATGCAGGCTGGCTCAAAAACAACTCAAAAGGCAAAACTGGTTTCTTACCGTACACTATTTCATAAGGACTAAATTTAGTACTAAAATTAACATTTGTATTTATAGCGTACGTTATCAAAGGTAAAATAGAATCCCATTTACTTCTATCATCACAACAATATTTACTTATCATTATCTCTATACATCTATTTAAACTTTCAACTAAACCCTGGGACTGATGTTGATACGGAGTAATGTAAATTGGTTTGGAATTTGATATTGATATTGATAACTTCATATATTTCAAAAAGTTTTTGGATCAACGCCGATTTATTTATGGACGCGGTATCAAATTGAATATATTTTGGAATACCAAATCGTAGAAAAATTTCTTTTACAAGGAAATTAGCTAGGGTGAGTGAATTGGCTTGCTTTACGGCTTGTGAGACCACATACTTTGAAAAAGTATCAACACCAACTATAATATACTTACAATCATTACTCGATTTATTGAGAGGACCTATTATATCTCCAATCCACTTATCAAATACAACACTTACTTCACTAGCTTGCATATAACTATTTCTACCAACATTAGATGGATTTCTCTTACTGCATATAATACAATTATTTATATACTTTGTAAGCATATTTCTCAAGTTATTCACATAATACCTAGAGCTAATAGCATAAAACATTTTTAATACCTACATGTCCGCACAACACATTATCATGAAACTGAGAAAATAAGTCATTTGTTAAATTGTGTGGAATACACAACTTTTCTCTCTTGCTCTGAGGACAAATGTAATAAATGAGATTATTTACAAGCTTAAATTTATTCATAACTATACCATTTTTTAAATCTCTATACCTAGAACAGAAAAACTTATCCTTATCATACCCTGAACGGATGTCTGACTTAAAATCGTACTGATTAATTTTTACTTGTAAATTATTCAAAGAACTATCATAACCTATGCATGGCTTAGCAATGGGAACTAGCGTATCATAGCGGAAATATCATAGCGTATGCGGGGGGCATTTTCATAGATTTTTTGAATTATGATCTGCGCAACCTTGTCGTGCCTGTTAACTACATATTTTTGTTTACCAATATTATGCAGAACAACTTTAACTGATCCTCTGAAGTCAGCGTCGATCACGCCAGCGCCAACTAAAATTCCGTGTGTGCTAAGACTGCCTATGTCAGTATTAATGATAGTGGTGGTCCCTGCTCCCAACACAATGCTCTCAACGCTATCCTGCTGCCTGATCTGAACTTTTCCTGGGTAGTCGCGCCAATGCAGATTGTAAAATAAAGTGAAGACAGTTTTCTAGAAATATCATAATATAAGATTTTATTTTTGATTCAATTACCTAACACTCCTAACTACTGGGATGGAACCGTCCCAGTTCGTAAATAAAATTTTTTAAAAACTTAAATTAATAAAAGTAATTACTTAGTAATATTACTAGGTGACATGACAGTAATATGTGTAAGAAATAATTGAAAATAATAATGCAGTATATTATGTTTTTAACTGTAATAATATTTTAAGTGACAGTGCCGGTGAGCTCCCCCAAATACAATAAGAAGCAGACGTCCCGGCTCAAATGTTATGAGAAAACATTAACAAATGAAATTATAAAGGAAATGAAAATACGGACGGAGCAAGTCCCGAAGAGTAGACAAGGGAGGAAATGAAGGAACTGGAGCCTTGGTGGCGTCGACGCAAGGAGTGCGCTGAGCGGCAACTCCATCCACCGTCAAAACTAAGCAGGCGAACGCCGTTGGCGAGACCAAGGGTCCAGTGGGGAAAAGAGAGGTGTAGGGTGTCTACTGTAGGGACTGCGGTCCTTAAAATAAAAATAAAATAAAATACAAATAAATGGAATGAAAGAACAGTAACAATAGTAATAACGTAAGTAATGAATGATAAGTTGGAATAAAATAAATATGTTAACAAAAACGGTGGACTGGGTGCTGTCATGCGTCCCAACGGATGCCCGCGGAGGTAAGTAAACGGCAAAACTGAAAAAAGAAAAGAAAGTTAGCGAGCCTAGCGAGATATGAAAGAAAGTTGGAGCTTTTACGGATGACGGCGGCTGCGGTCCAAGAACTGGTTTCCGTCATTCTGGAAAAAGATCAAAGATAGAGGAACATGAAAATTAATAATGTCAGCTTGGGTTACCGGAGGACGGGCAGGATAGTTGAGAACACCGCTAGGACCAGCAGGTGAGGAGAAGTCGTCCAATGGGGGAGATTCGCCGGACCCGCTCGGAGTGCTAGGCCGAGGAGAGGGCCAACGTTGCGGTGTCGGTGGGATCACAATTTTGTAGTACCACAGGTACTGAAGAAAAAAGGAAAGATGTTGAAGTAATACTTGGAGTTTAGTTAAAAAGCCAAGAGGAAGATTCGGGTTACCACTCTCGACACACAAACGCACAACTGTACGGACAACGTTCAACCACTGGTGGCCATCCGAAGCTATGTCGTTAGAATGGGGATCTCCAAAGAAGAGGAAGGCAGCCTTTGCGTGGTTTGGGTCAGACATGGTGAGATGTTACTTCGGGAAAGGAGACAATGAAACTGATACTGAAGAGAATCGAGCACCGGGTTTTTATTTAGAGAGGAGGAGTGGCCCAAACGAAAATTTGAGGGGAGGACAATACACTGCAAACGATCAGGGGCAAATGAACTGGGAGGGCAATAGAATGAAGTAGATGGATAGGAATAGGATGGAAAATTTAGAGGGAAAGAGGAATGTGCTGAATGGGGCGACTCTACGTGGGAACGCCTAATAAAGTACCTACAGTCACGCTCATAAATAACCGCACGATGAGTTTGATGGTTAATAATGATTAAAAATTAACAACAAACAGCAGTTGTGGATTACAGTTTTTCTCTGCACCACTAACCAAGATGTCCTCTTTTTATTAGTAAAAACATAATCCTTGTAACTACTTAACTATTACAGAA